>JARKHS020016489.1:0-107945 GCA_030143305.2 Amblyomma americanum | reverse complement strand
CCTCCTGAGGGTATCTGGCATCTGCACACTCCACGTCACGAGCCGACGGCCACAGGCGAAGTTGCAGCGGACTGCCATCAAAGGGCGAACCAACGACAAACTATGCACGTCTATGAGTATAGCTCGAGTCGACGGTGGTCGCTGTGCACCCTCTGGCCCGCACCCCGTCGATGCGATGCCCGAGCCGAAAGCAGATCGCGGCGGCGGTGCTACTCGCGCAGTGTATGCGCGCGACAGGGCGCCAGCGGGCGGCACGAAAGCGATGCGAGCCGCAACGAGCCGCTTAGGCGGTAATTACAGGGCGATACGAATCGAGCGGACCGGACTTCGGCGGTCGTGCGTTGTTGTGGGAGCAGCAGCAGCAGCAGCGCAATAGCGCAGCTTTGACCTCTCCCTCGCTCGAACACAGTGCGGCTCGCGCATACATTAATGCAGAGCCAGGTTGGCCATTGTGCTGGTGCGGAGGCAGCAGGGTTTTCTCATGCATGCAGCGGCAGGGTGAGGGTGGACCAGCGAGAGCGCTGAGACCGGGGACATGAGCTCGACGTGGCGCGACTTCGCGTTCACGTTGATCGGGGCTGGACTCAAGCTCCGGTATGCAGCCTGCGCGTCTGCGATGATAGCGCGTTTTCCGGGACGGCCTTGGGATTGAGCTTGTGACCTTGACTTATGATCAAGCTCGTGGCACTGTAGACCGATTAGAGTTTTCTACCTGCATGATAAGTCCTTGCTGCACTTCAAGTTCTTACACTATTCGAAAGTGGTCAAATCATCGGCGTATGTTTCACGAGAGCCAGTGCCCGCATGCAGCTAGCTAGCGAGCTCTCTTTACTGAATTTATTAGTATTGCTTTCTTGATGACACGAGCGTCATGCTCTCGAGGTTGGCGAGTGAGGAAGGAGGTGTTTGAGCTTGTTTTGTTTGTGCACGCAAACTGTGGCCCAGGTGACGTGATGCAGCTTGGGACCTGACATAGATTTTTGTCAGATGACAATGC
This sequence comes from Amblyomma americanum, assembly GCA_030143305.2. Lineage (NCBI taxonomy): Eukaryota > Metazoa > Arthropoda > Arachnida > Ixodida > Ixodidae > Amblyomma > Amblyomma americanum. The sequence goes on along the minus strand of JARKHS020016489.1, from coordinate 106,948 downwards.
GCAGGTCAATTCTACCGTACCGACTCAACATGCGGCTCTACGAAATGGTGAGCAGATAGCCCTTCTTTTTTATATTTGCCGTACTTTGGACATCGATTATGCCAGAAGCATTAAAGCTCTTCTAAGTTTCTGATCATCTGCACGACCTGAAATCGGAAATGCTGCGCGTGCACCCCAGTGGCGGGAAGTGCAGCGGGTCTAAAAGCAAAGCACATATTTAAAAGAAGACTTCTACGTGGTCCTGGCTGATTTACCTTGGCAGCGGTGGATTGGCCGAGATACACTCTACCTCTAGAAGGCACTGGTTCCGTTCTCACTTGCACTGCTGGCAGGAGCAGTACGCAATGTGCGTACAACAAACATCCCCACTATAAACTACGATCACTTCGACATTAAACCTCCTTTATTTCTCAACAAGTTTAACAGCGTGAGCTATTACAAAGCTCTTGCTTGCTTTTACGGCGTCGATATCGTTGGCGTTGTCATCCGCGCCGTGAGCACAGAGCCCCAGTCATGCTGATAGGTCAGCACGCAGTGAATTCACCCATGAAGTCACCATGACAACGAGAACAGGAGGCAGAAGAATGATCAAACCAGCAGCAATTCCTTCATTCATATACAGCAGCTAACGCTGAACATTCAGGCTGCGGACTCGCGTTCTGCGAAAATGCCTCGCCTTGTTTTCTTTACAAATTTGTCTTCCTGTCTATGGATCCACGACACTTGGTCGAGGGGTCTCCTATCTCTTTTCCACCTTTTAGTTATTTAGGCAGCGCAAAATGAACCACGCAGTTTGAAATTGTGGAACTCAATCTTTGTACGGTGCAGGAAAAGCTGGGCACTAGGAAGACCCCGTGTAGTAGCACATTCCGTTGCTGTAAACAGTGCACAGAAACGTGTGCACCGTTGCCCGACGTCTCGCTATGTTAAAGTTTAGTGCACCCTTTCCCAGCGCCACCTGGTCCTCATAACCATAAATGGCACATCTTATAACCCGACCGCGGCGGCTGCGTTTTTATGGAGGAAAAACGCTAAGGCGCCCGTGTGCTGTGCGATGTCAGTGCACGTTAAAGATCCCCAGGTGGTCGAAATTATTCCGGAGCCCTCCACTACGGCACCTCCTTCTTCCTTACTTCTTTCACTCCCTCCTTTATCCCTTCCCTTACGGCGCGGTTCAGGTGTCCAACGATATATGAGACAGATACTGCGCCATTTCCTTTCCCCCCAAAACCAATTATTATTATTATTATTATTCACATCTTTTATAGCGTGCTCTCACTCTCTTGTCCACATAAATTTTATCCTAAATATGGTCACGTGGTCGAAGCGATAGTTTTCTATCACGATATATTATTGAAGAAAGAGTCTCCTACAAAGTTATATTTACGAAAATACAGCAAATACGTCAAGCCTTGGAGCGCGGGGCGGTGACTGTTAATCTCGACTGTGCCGAAAGGCCCGCACCCACGTGTGTCATCAGGGAGACCGCGCGCGCGGGGTGCTCGCGAAGCAGTGACATCCCCGCTGGGCCCTCGCCGCTTTCTCTCCAGCCGAGGAAGCCCAAATGGCCCCGTCGCTCAACGCGCACGGGCGTCCAGCAGGGTGCCCGGGATCGAAGAGTTCGCCCGAGTTGTTCCCGGCGTCTCACCTCCCCCCCCCCCCCCCTCCTTTCCCAGCTCCGGCTAATTGCACGCGACACCTGGGATCGGAGGGTAATTCCCGGCACGCCACCTCCGCCCCCGCGTTTATTAAAGCAACCGCCGCGCATCTATCTCCCCCGCTTCGCCTTGCCTGGCGCCCAGCACGCCCGGAGAAGTCTCCGGCAGCAGCAGCAGAAGCGGCAGCAGACCATCGCTTCTCGGCTAGCCTTTTTCCCGCTGCTCTCCCGCGAATCATTTCTATCTCTTTTTCTTCTCTTCTTTCGCTTGTGTTCGTTGCTCCTTCGCGAAGTTGGGTGTTCGCCTTACTTTGCTGCCATGAAACTCTTTCTTTTTTTGTTGCCCTGTTAGCTTTTTTTTTCTCTCATTCACCCTCTCTCGCAGTCACTTTTTTTCTCCTGCGCTCATTCGCTTATACCTTGTGGAACCAACTGAACATCAAGAACTAAGCGCGCGAAACAAATAATAAAAGAGGGAAGAAGAAATGAAGAAGGCTAAACACCATCACCCTGCGATCTTTTTGTTCTATTTATGAGCGCGTTGCCATAGGGGTCCTGTTCGGGAGGCCCGCCTGTCTTGCGTACATTTTTTTTCTTGTGCACTCTTCATTGCGTGTAATACAAAAGACAGCGCTTCGCGCCTGAGGATCAATGTTCTTCTAAGAATCCTTTTCTCGACCGTCGCCTTCGTGTCATTTGAGGAGGACAAGGCCAGGTGCTACTGGGAACCTCAACGACGAGCATTTTCTGTGCTCGAGTGTGAGTATCATGCATAAATTGAAAGGGAATACAGCCAGGAAACAGCATCTATAGCGTCCTGGAATCCAGCGTCGTTGCGGAAATCAAGACGAAAAAAATGGACTTGGGCGGGATGCGTATAACAGAATTGTGAGGAGGGGGTGGAAGAGGGGCTGCACTGAGTCAGGCATTCATTGCCTTTATGTCTGCATCCTAGTCAACCGTTGCCGTCTGAATAAAATACTCTGACTTGGAAGGAGTTTGATTCCAAGAGACGAAAAAGCGAATCAAGATGAAGGAGGGGGGCAGAGAATCGGGGCTAGATATGAACTTATCAGGCATGCTGAGATAGGGCACTTGTGACTGGCACAGGACACGAAAGCCTGGAGGCAAGTTTGAAAGGCCCTTTATACTATATTGTACTTAACTGGGCTCATAATGACCACGACGACGACAAAAGGAGAAAAGTCAACTTGGGCTGGTGATATGGAAAGCGACCGCAAGGGTGCTCAGATGAAATAAATGTGACCAAAAGACTCGACGTGTCGGCTGCACGAACTCAGATCGTGATCGTAAATAAATAAAGCAATAAAAGCAAAAATAAAACTCTCACTTTCACCTGCCGCCGCAGACTTCTGCCAACTTGACAAAAGTAGGTTTTAACGCGAAGTAATTTTCCAGGCCAGATGGTGATACAACCGATTTCGGCCGAATTTCAAATGTGCGGCATGTGAGCGCAGAGAAGATGCGGGCCTTAGTATCTCTAACGCAACTATATAACTTCCAGAGTGGCTTGCAGTTTCAGGTGAAAAGTTTGTCGAAAGCGGCTAAGGTTTCGGTAGATGTCATCATTTCAGAAAACCGCGCGAGGTATCTCGGGCGTACGGACACGTGCGCTGAGTCGTCAAATAAAAGGAACTAAACAATACCAAATGCTTTAGACGAGAGGCATAACTGAACAGCGCATTTGTTGAACTTTTTGAAACGAAAGCTTCACTACGCTAGGTTTTCAAGAGGGAAGGGTCAGTGCAGTCACGGGACAGGTGTGGTGTCACGTGGCAGGTCATGTGACCTACTGACGTCATCACAATCTTCCCACCGGGGCAGGTGGCAACTGCCCCGTCGGACTGCGAGCAACCTCCCCACCGTGGCAGGTGGAGATTAAATTGATGACTGGCCGAGAGGCCACGTGACCTTTTAACTTCATCAGCTGGTTCAGTCACGTGATCTCGAAGCGTCCCGTCTAACCAGCGACGCTTTCGCTTCTCACCAGGGTTAACCAAAGTTTAAACCACAGCTAATTTTTCCTCCCCTGGTCAAGCTTCAGAGTTTCATACTTTCCCCATTTCATGTAGCTTCGGGTGCTGGCGTACAGAAGCGAGTAAGATTCGTGTGTTTGAGCGTGCTCTCCGCTGGGTTGAGCGACAAACGGTGGCGTCCCACCCAGAGCTCGTGCTTCTTTTCATTGGCAATGTGTGTGGTGAGCTCCATGGAAGGGCATCTGACATTGATGCGAGGGTGGCCTCGTGGAAAATATTAGGGGTGTAGGGAAGAGCTAACATCATACGTTTAGTATGCCAATAACAGTGTGTCGACATCGTTTTAGTGAGAAGGTGGGGAGGGGCACAACTTCAAAAACAAGGACGGGATGAGTCTGTAGCGACGATCGCGCATCGCTGTAGTTGCACGAACCTCATGCATCACGGCAGAAACCATTCACGTGGGTGAGCGCAGCATACTCGACTAAGCGATTTCTTCGAGAGTAGTTGACATTTTCTGCACTTCACGGAATAAAATCTGAGTCGTGAGACATCTCTGAATACTACGTTGCTACGCGATCGTTTTAGGCTTCTTGCAGGCAGGCAGGGCAGGCAGGGCAGGCAGGGCAGGCAGGCAGGCAGGCAGGGCAGGGCAGGGCAGGCAGGCAGGAGGCAGGCAGCGAATTGAAATTCCCGTCTTTGTTTATTACAAGAAAAGTAAGAAACTGAGATGTATGCAGGAATAAGACGGCACAGCACGTAACTGCGGAGAATATAAGTGACACATGACTCCGTGGCTACTGGGACACTTGTCACACATGTGGTTGAGGTCAAGTTGTCGCTGCCACCTGCGCCAAGGCTCGCAGGAGTAGCGCCGGAGATCAACACACAGAACACGAGAGCGCTGATCGCCGTCATCAACACAGCAGAGCCCACTGTAGAACAAAGACCTCTTCCATGCAGTTGCCTTCAGTTTTTCCTGTTCTACAGCGAAAGCTGTTATACGGAGGCTTTCCAGAGCAGAGCGATTCGGCGTAGACAGTCCGCGTTCACCGGAGCGGATATTGACGGGCACGTGACCGGCTAATGTGGCGGTCACAGATTCGAGGTCGCATGAGCGTGGTGACGTCACGGGTGTCCACGTGACCAGAACCGGACACGTCACCGTGCGCCAGCTGTGATCGCTATGGTAGCCCGGTTGCATTATACTGCACATACAACTTGATGACGGCGATCAGCGCTCTCGTGTTCTGTGTGTTGATCTCCGACGCTACTCCTGTGAGCCTTGGCGCAGGTGACAGCGACAACTTGAATTAACTTAGAATTTGGACTTTTCGGTTTTCGTTTTTGAAAATTCGGCGGACTTTCTTCGGTGTTCATTTCAGAACCAAGTTGTCGGTTTTTATAGGCAATTATTTTTTTTCTAAGGTTGAATTTCCAGTTTGTTTGTTTTTATTATATAATGAGGTATTCCAGTGCTACCAAATGTCTCCTTTTGCCAGTCGATTTACAAGTAATTAGCGCAACAATTGTCACAGAGCTGCGCTTGTAAAAGTAAATGTTTTCGTCGTTAACAAAAGCAACGAATGTTAAATGATGCAACCATCAGAGAAAAACTCAAGTGGCAGTTGACTTCCAAAATGTCAGTTGTCATGTCATCGTCGAATTCTAATGCTGCAGGTTGAGCGAGTGGACGGGGTACCGCGGGGTCTGCATGCTGACAGCAGTGATTCAGTATCGCTTAACCGTCACAGTGGCCAGAACATGACAGTTTTCGGCGGTATTTATGAATGGTTTCGCTTCAGTATCCTTATATGGTTTGGATAAAACCTATTTAGCGAAATAACTGCCAAAGGCAGGTAACTTCAGTGAACAGCGCCATGCTAAAGTACGACCATTGGCGAGAAGTACGCAGTGAGCCTCTCGGTAGGCATGTAAGTTAGCGCATCAATGTCTCAAAATGCACGACCATGCTATTTAATCCTGAGACACCACCACCTCACCCTGCCCCTGTCTGGTGTACTTTGTAAAATTTTTCCTTTAGCTGATTAACTCCTACTCAATAGCTGTGGCAGTATGTGCAATTAATACTGACCTTTCTAGGTTAAAACTGTATTTATAAAATTAAATTCGGCTTACGTTTATCGCTTTTTTTTTGTTTAAACCGAAAAGTTCCACATGTAACTACACTCTAGGTCTTAGACAACAAGCAGCAACCCAACGAAAGCTTTCGCTGAGTTTAGGGCATTACGTATCAAAGCTCAAACACTTGGAAATTATTTAACCTGCTAAGCCTGGGTTATTAAAGTAAATTTGCTTAATTTATCAATCAATGTGACTCCCCTCTCCCCTCCCTCTGTTATTTTTCCCTTCTCATGGCATCCGTCCTGACCCTCTAGTGGTCCGCCGGCTGTTAAGTTGTGATCATCGCATAACGTGCCCATGTTTCCTCTTGTCAGTTTCACCTAAAGTAGCTTCACTTCGATATGGTTCCTTATTGCTCACTTCTTTCTTTCTGTCTTCTAATGTTGCACCTATCATTTCCGCCTGTAAAGTTGTTGCTGCTTGATCCAAGCTACTTTCTTTCACTCTCTTAATGCTGTACTTCTTTCATAAATGCTCATAAAGTTGTGCCAAAGCAAATATTCGAGCATCCTCTGCTGCTCCGGACTCCTTTTTTTTTTCCTCCACCAGACACAACCCCTCGAACTACACGTGCCTGTTAGTGTGCGGCCCCCTCTCAGCTGATTGGCGGGGCGTTCTTTCTAAGTACGATGCTCTGTGTCCCCTAATAGGAAATATCAGCGCCCTCGGTCGAAACAAAGAGAGAAATAGTGTCGGTTTTATGCCAGGCTCCCTCGCCGCTGAGACACAAGAATAAAAGAAGAGATAGAAGGAAGATAGACAGAGCGAGAGAAAGAGGCATAACGACTGCGCCTACCGGAGATTTGTACGACTGGCGCGAGCACCGCGCTACAGCGACGGGCCCACAGGCGGCTGTCAATGCGCGCGGCAGGAGAAAGAAATGCAGCAGAACAACAACAAAAAAAAAAGAAAGGGACGACGCAGCACCCATCCATGCGGCTTCCTGTCCCTTCGTTTTCTTCTTTCCTCCTCTTTCTATCGCCTTCTCGGATAGAAAAAGAAGAAAGAAAAAAAGAAAGAGAGCCATCGGGTGGCAGAAAAAGGCGCGGGCATCCTCCCCATAACAGGGCGACGCGCGAACGGTGGCGGCATGTTCGAGCAGAGAGCCAAAGGCACGTCCGAAAACGCGCGGACCGCCACCGCCGCCAGAAGTGCGGCACGCATGGAGTCCGCGCGTCTGTGCGTGCGTGCCCGTGAGTATGTGTGCCATACTCTCTCAGCCTCCTCCCCATTCTCCCCTTTGGCGGGACGGGCAGGCCCTCGGCAGTCGGCCCGAGCAATCTCTTATGGCCGATTTTTAATTCGATTATCGGGCCCGTTATGGCGCCTCTGCGCCGATTAGCTGTCACGTTGACCGACCGACCGCGCCAAAAACAAGACCGTATGTGCGCGCCGAAGCAGCGATGGGAGAGGGAGAGCGCGCGCAAAAAAAAAAAAGAAGAAGGGAACGCATTGGGATCCGCCGCGGCAGAAGAAAGAGAGCCCAAAAAGCAAAGCCCGGAATCAGCAGCAGCAGCGCAGTAGCAGCTGCGGGCAAGCAAATTCAATTTTTGTCCGCGCACCGTCGACCGAGGAGGACCCTGCCGGTTGCTTCTGGCGGCGGCACGGAGCGCGCTTATCTGCGGTGGCGGCGTCTCTGCGCCCTTGTGTGTGCGTGCGTGCGCTTTCGGGCTTTTATATCGGCGGAACGTGTCTGGCGTTGGCGAGAGGACGAACGACCACGACCGCCGGTGGCGGCGGCGCCCGCCCAGAGTCGTACTGCGGGCTGCTGCGCCGGCGGCCAGGCAGGGGAGCGAGGCTCCGACCTGCGAGCGACGCCGAAGCGGCTCTGCTTCGCGTCACGCCAAACTCGATGTGACCCGCGTCGTTGCGCGCGCGGCTCCTCCCCCGCGCCGACCTGCGCCGACTGTGATGGCTGGTGGCGCGCGGGGACGCGGCGCAACGTCGGCGCTGGCGTTGCAACACCCTCCTCCCTTCATTGATGGGTGCTTCGACGCCAGGGACGTCTGGGACGATGGGGAATAGCTAGGAGAATAAAAAGAAAAGGAAGGGGGAAAGAGGGGATGTCGTTTCGCGCTCTCTGGCGCGGCGTTCGTTCACGTCATGGTGGCACCGACGAACTGTCTCTTCTCCTGATCACTTCCCCACTCGGCGCGTTCACAGGAGCGACGTTTCTGCTCTCTTTTCTTCGGGAACAAGGCCGCCGGACAAGCCTCTTGAACGTTGACGTCTGCACTTTTTGTCACGTCTACAAAGGAATATGACGGGAATAAAAGACGCTTCCCTATTGAAAAATGTGTACAGGTTTGAATAGGAGACAAATAGGATTATGGCACATTTCGTTTAACATTATAGGATGAAGCTTCCAAAGCGATTCAGCCTTTGAGTGACTCCTTAGTGGAGGGCTCCGTATAACTACCATTACCCGTGGTTAATTACCGTGCACTTACATCACAAAGTGCATGCAAGTCGTGGGTTCAAACCCGCCCACTACGGTAGCACTTCGATGGAGGAAAAATGTGAAAATTCCGTGTACTGTGCATTGTTAGTGCCCGTTAAGAACCCCAGGTGGTCGAAATTATCCGGAGCCCTCCACTACGGCGTCCCTCATAGACTGAGCCGCTTTGGGACGTCCATCCTATAAAGCCAAACCAAATGTGCCATAATCCTATTTGCTGACCTGTTCAAACCTATATACATTTTTCAGTAGGGTTAGGAGGGGGAGAATGGCAGAAGAATAGGCTACAGGAGGGAAGGGAGGCAGCAGTGTTCGTGTCATGTAGATCGGCACCACAGTCGTTTTGAAATAGAGGACCTTGTGGGGACGGAATTGGATTGTTGGAGAACGTGTAAAGGAAAGTTATGCGTGTTGCGCGAAAACAGAACTTTCGCACTAGGGTTGCACTGCATCGGGGATGGAACTTGCCAGAAGCGAAATAGAATCTGATGCTCGAAGAAGGTTCTAGGGAAACTCACAACGTATTGAATATAACGAATGAGAATGCCAGGTATTGACTTCGCTCTCTCTTTTTAATGCGCACGACCATTATTAAAGCATTCGCAAACAATGCGCCTGATACGTTGACCCTTTGGCTAGTCTTGGCAACCTGTCTCTGTATGTCCCTTTTTGATGTGTTGCGCGGAAATTCGTCGTTGGGGAGACGACCATCGTCATAATCCTAACTACGCCTACTACAGGACAAACGCCTCCCCACTGTCCTGCAATTAGTCCTTGCCCTGCGCCAATTGTTAACTGCGGCCCCCCTATCCTCGGAAACTTCCTAGTCCCAACCACCCACCGACCCTCTGCCGGCCCCTGCTACGCTTGCCTTCTCTTTGAATCCATTCCGCTACCTTTAAAGGGGTACGGCACAAAAATTCGAACGCAGACGAACGATATTCTGTTTAATGGGCGTAAAGATATGCCCTCTAGCAAGTTTCAGTCGTAGGCATTAAGTGGAACATAATACAATATGACTTTGAATGTCATATTTTATTATGACAGTGGGCTCGGCAGCAGCGCATCGGAAACGATGTTCAGGAGCCATTTTTGCTTCATTCTTCAGGTGCTGGTGGGCCTGTTTCAAGTGCAGCCACCTGTCTTCTGCTTGCCTGGACTGTCTGCCGTCATCGCCGATATCAACAACGACCTACTGGCACGTGCTGATGTGACAAGCGTCAACAGAATCATCGAACCGGCAGCCAGGATTTCTGCGCATGCCCCGACGTCTGGGACGGCAGAGCACGTGGTTCACCAAGCCTTTAAAAGGAGCCCTGCATCTGCGTTCATCTTCAGTGGGCTCGGCAGCAGCGCATCGGAAACGATGTTCAGGAGCCATTTTTGCTTCATTCTTCAGGTGCTGGTGGGCCTGTTTCAAGTGCAGCCACCTGTCTTCTGCTTGCCTGGACTGTCTGCCGTCATCGCCGATATCAACAACGACCTACTGGCACGTGCTGATGTGACAAGCGTCAACAGAATCATCGAACCGGCAGCCAGGATTTCTGCGCATGCCCCGACGTCTGGGACGGCAGAGCACGTGGTTCACCAAGCCTTTAAAAGGAGCCCTGCATCTGCGTTCATCTTCAGTGGGCTCGGCAGCAGCGCATCGGAAACGATGTTCAGGAGCCATTTTTGCTTCATTCTTCAGGTTTGTTCTTATATGCCTACTAAATGCTTCCGCAGCGATAACCGCTGCCTATTGCTGCTGCCTTGCCCACTATGCATTGCGTACTTTTTATCTGATGTCCGGTCATTCACAGAAGATCTATTGTCATGCGGTGACATTGAATCTAACCCCGGTCCAACACAGGAGGATTTGTTGCTTCAGCTTGTTTCAGGCCAAACCAATATGACTGCCTCTATTAACCAGTTGCTGGAAAAACAGACTACGCTGGAGGATAAAATCGGAGGTTTATCTGTTCGCATTACCAACCTGGAAGACAAACTATCCTGTCTGGCATCTATAAGCAAAGTGGTCAGTGATCTAAAAGAAACGGTAGCTCAACTTGAGCAAGATAATTCATACATGCTAAAAAAAATTGATGATTTAGAAAACAGGAGTAGGAGAAATAACTTGATTGTTTATGGTTTGGAGGAGGGTGACGAAGAAACTCCTACCAGTCTTCAGAATGCGATCCGGAAAGAACTCTTTGAAGAAAAATTGAAAGTTGAAATCAATAGCATAGAGAGGTGTCACAGGCTGGGAAAAAAGAAGAAAGATCAAAGCCGCCCCGTAATTATGAAGTTTCAGGACTACAGAGAAAAACTTTCGGTGTTACAGGCTTGTTCGGGGCTGAAAGGAACCAAATTCTCTGTGGCTGAAGACTTTTCCAGCCGAGTTCGTGAAATTAGAAAAAAGCTGTGGCAAAGCTGTGCAGTGGAGAAGGCTAACGGCGCTAAAGCCAAACTGATATTTGATAAGCTGGTTATCGACGGTGCTATGTTCGGATGGGACGAAGTGAAGAATGAGCCCTATCGTATATCTAAAAAGAGGGAATGACAGACGCATATTATGAACAAAAGGTTCACACTGATAAACGTCAACTGTCGAAGTATTGTCTGCAAAGCTACGCAACTTGAGGGCCTGCTGTTGACGTATGATGTAGAAATCGCTGCACTCACTGAAACCTGGTTGGGAAAAAATATTTTTGACAGCGAATTCGTACCACAAAACTACAAAGTTTTTCGCAAAGACCGAGATGGAAGGGGCGGTGGAGTGGCCATACTGTTCAAATCTTCACTGCAAGTCTTTAGAATGCCAGATATTGACGATGTAGAAGGCATCTTTTGTAAATTTTACAAAAACAATGTTCGTTACGTTTTAGGAGCCGTGTACAGGCCACCCAATTCCTCTGTAGCACTCCTAGTGAATCTAAAAAAATATATTGAGCGCCATATAAAACAGAATGATAGGCTAATGTTGACTGGCGATTTTAATTTACCAAACATAGACTGGACTGCCTTTTCGCATTCTAATAACATCATTGAGCAAACTATGCTTGATATTTCTATTGCCTTTGACCTGCTTCAGGTAGTTAAAGATCCTACTAGAGTCCACAATGGTTCATATTCAATTCTTGATCTATTTTTTGTAAATGGTACTGTCAAAGAAAATGTCGAATGCTATGTAACGACCGGTATTTCTGATCACAAAGCTGTTGTACTGACATTGATAAATGCAAACTTTGATCGCCGAAATACTGTCGGTTTCTTTCCTAATTTTTCTCGTGCACATGATGAATCTATTCTTGATATGCTCGACTTTCATTATGACCGCTTTATGAATTTTAATGGAAATGTGAATGACTTATGGCTATTTTTCAAAAGTGTTGTCTTTCAGTGTATTGAACGCTTCGTTCCAAAAATTGCAAAAAAGTCCCCAAAATGTAACCCTTGGATAACACGAGAGACATTACGCTCACAACGAAAGCTAAAAAGAATGAAAAAAAGGTTAAAAGCAGGAAACTATTCCCAAACGATCATTGATGAACAAACAGAAAAACTCAAACAGCTGATTGCCCATGACAAGGAAAAGTACTTTTCTACTCAGCTACCTACCTTCATTAAAACATGCCCTGAGAAATTCTGGAGGCAGATAACTCCAGCTTCACGATCTCATGATACTTTCAAAGTAAATGGAATATGTGAGCGTGATGATGCTTTGGTGTCCACGGCTTTCAATGACTACTTCAAATCGGTGTTTACGCAGGATGACAGCTCTCTTCCCTGCTATTCCGTGAATTTGCCTTCAATTCCTGATGTTGTGATTTCCGAGGCAGGTGTTCTCAATTTATTATTGAAGCTTGATGTAAAAAAATCTCCCGGACCAGATGACATTCCCAACGCATTCCTGAAGCGTTATGCAGAATGGTGTGCCAAGTACTTATGCATCTTATTTAACAAATCACTAAATGAAGGATCATTACCGGATGACTGGAGAACGGCAAGAATCAAACCAATTCACAAAACTGGAGACAAAGCATCTATTCAGAATTACCGTCCGATATCGTTAACATCTACAGCATGCAAGGTCTTGGAACACATCATTCATAAACATATAGCAGATTTTCTTGAACAAAACAATTTTCTAACTAATGCACAGCATGGCTTCAGACGAGGATTTTCCACTGCCACTCAGCTAGTACAAACTATACATGATTTTGCGCAGGCAATAAATGAAGGAAAGCAGACTGACGCTATATTTATGGACTTTAAAAAAGCATTTGATAAAGTTTCGCATAACAAACTTCTTCACAAATTAGGTAATGTACTAAAAAATGACAAATTACTTGCATGGATTACAGCCTACTTAAGAAACCGTCGTCAGTTTGTAGTAGTAAATAATTCCCCTTCCCCTCCAGTTCCTGTTGATTCCGGCGTTCCCCAAGGATCTGTTCTTGGGCCACTCCTCTTCTTGATTTTTATTAATGACATTGTCGATAACATCTCAGTTTCTGTTAGATTATATGCTGACGATTGTGTGTTATATGAAAAGATTACTACTACTGAGGACCAAGTACGGTTAAATAACGATTTCACTAAGATAATAACATGGTGTGACCAATGGCAAATGTGCGTTAATTATGATAAAACAGTGTTCATGCGTATAACCCAGAAAAAGAAGCCTCTTTTGTTTAACTATACTGCTAAAAACAAAGTTCTCTCTCAAGTGAATACTTACAAATACCTAGGTCTGCGGATCTGCAATAACCTCTCCTGGACAGAGCACATTGACAACGTTACAGCTAATGCCCTACGCAAACTATTTTTCCTCCGACGTGCTCTGAAGCTCGGCCCCCCCAGTGTACGTTCACTTTCGTATAACACTATTATTCGCCCTATGTTAGAATATGCCGTCATAATCTGGGATCCTTTCACTAAATCTAACATTGCTAAATTAGACAGAGTCCGAAAGAAAGCAGCACGGTTTATTTACAATTCATATAACCGCACATCTATCACTGCACTTCTTAATCAAAGTGGTTTGCTTCCAGTCTCTCATAGAAATCGCATCTGTCGTCTAAAATTTTTATTTCAGTTAATCAAAGGTCAGTACAATATTGACACATCCAATATTATATCGTTCTCCTCAGGGTACAACACAAGACAACGCCATGATTTTACAGTAACACCATTAAACGCACGAAATAACACCTTTAAGTACTCTTTTTTCCCCAGAACGATTACAGACTGGAATAATCTAACTAATGATGCAGTAACCCAAACTTCACTAAAAAGGTTTGAAAGCCACCTTTAACTTTTTTTATAATGACGTACCGCTACATTTCTTTGTTTCATTGTTTCTTGATCTTAAATTGTTGATCAATTGTTCTTGATTGTTTGCTTGTTCCTGAGGTCGTTTTTGTTGTTTCCAGAATTTATGTATTGTGTGCCCACCCCTGCGAAGGTCTTGTAAAAGATCGCAGTATCAATAAATAAATAAATAAATAAAAATGTTTTCCGAGGAGCCGCTTGGCATGTCCGCACCCGCATCGAATAGCGTCAAGGTGGATTTTTCCCAATTATTGTGACCTCACCGAACCCACTGGTTCAGCAGGAACAACCAGTGCTTGCCTGCGACGCCAACGTCATCAAAAATGTGGTAGTCCAGATTGGCCTGATCGACCGCAACGTCAAGATGCACTCCAGGGCTGGCGCCGACCGAGACCAAAACTGCCGGTACAAATCGTTTGTGATCGATTACTAACGCTGCGAGCTGGTGTTTTGAGGTCATTTTCATAACTACGAGTCCCGTAGGCTTCTTTCACGACGAAAAAATGGACAACCAGAAGCTTGGCACCGTATACCCCTTTAACGACCATCTTGCTTTCGCGTTACATGCCCTGCCCATGCCAATTCTCTTCTTAACTTAAGCTGGGACGTTTATTTGTTACCGAGAGAAATCAAGAGAGAGATGATTTATGCGAGGTAATGAACGGTAACTAAACATTAGCACGTACGCAGAGGTAACGAGAAAAGTACATATTTGCACTCCATATGCAACGAGGTTGCATAATTCCACTACGTATAAGCGTCTTGGTGCTGCTTGGGACTAGTTGTCAGCCAGTCTCAGTAATCGCTCAGTATTTAGTTTACCGTTAGTGTTGTGAGTTATTAGAAGATTGAAGCGAAGATCGATTCTGTGCCTGGTTCGTCGACAAGAATGGGCGAAGATTAGTTAGCTAGAAGAGAATACTGTTATGAATAAATCTTCTGACATCATACAGACGGTATTTTGTAATCCTGTGCGGTACTGAATTACTATACGCTTAGACCGCGAAAAAAAAAAAACGAGCAGTGTGTTCATTACACAAACTAAAAGGCGTAATAAGAACGACTTATACATATTTTTTATGCGGTATCAGAACGTTTATTTACGATAGAAAATATTACAAAAAATGCAGCGTAGTCAACTGGATCCTTAGCCACTATGGATAGTGAAGGATCCATTACAAACATTATCAAACATAAAACAATCACTTTATGGAGCAATGCAACGAACAACAGCATGTATTTAGTTTGGTGCGTTGCATTACTTGCTAAGGTAGTACTGTTGTAGCGAGAACAGTAAGTTTTACGCTCGTTTCAGCGCACATGAAACGTTATTTCATATTTGAGCCCCAATGAAAGATATTGACCGCCGCCCGTATATGTTATGAGCTATGGGTGAATTGAAATTATTATGTTGAGCCTGCTTAGTGTCACGTTTTGGAGAGACGAATATAAAAGAGGGATGCGGAGTCTTTGTGCTAATTAATCGGTGGTCTAAAATGGCCGCTGAGTGGGCTTGAGACCACTCAAGCCCAAAGTTGGTCACTCAAGCACCGGTTGACGTCAGTCTAGAAGATTCAAGACATTCAGTCACCAGGTTATGAATGACGGAATTTGTAAAGAATTGTAAAAGGGCCTAATTGGTAAGGCGTCCATCTCCGGGCAGGCCCACACGACCAGAAAGGCCCTCGTTAGCCATTCTGTTTAAATACGTTGCAGATATATCTTTGCATAAATTTCATTTCGTTGCATTTACTTGTGCTGAGCATATCGAACGCTATGCTTAACGCAGAGCGCACCTGCAGCAAAGTTCTACTGCATGTATAGATCAAGAGAACGAAAAAGTGGGCTAGCAGGTGCGGATTCATATTTAGCAGCATGAAAAAGGAAGACTACAACGTAAACGAAACAAATGAGTGAGCCCATATGACGCTGCTGCAGCCGCCGCTATGGATCAGTGGTTACAGCGTTCGGCTGCTGACCCGAAAGACGCGGGTCTCGATCCCTGCCGCGGCGGTCGAATTTCTGTGGAGGCGGAATTCTAGAGGCCCGTGTGCTGTGCGATGTCAGTGCACGTTAATGAACCCCAGGTGGTCGAAATTTCCGGAGCCCTTCACTACTGCGTCTTTCATAGCCTGAGTCGCTTTGGGACGTTAAATACCCATAAGCCATAAATCATATGGCGCTGCAGGTGGCCGGAAACAGCATCTTTCTGAGGCTGAGGCTACACCATCATCCACTTCCAAACGGTGATCACGGAATCATCATTCTTGGTCTGGACGCTACGGGTTAGAGCCGAGTGGCGGGAAAACAAGTATCTATTTTTAAATCACGTTTTGTCATCAATAAATTCATCTTTTGCTGACGAACAAACATGAGCAAAAAAACAAAGAACCAAACAATCGATTTTTTACTAATAGCAAGAATTGTAAGCAGGTTGTGCTCATTGTCCTTTTAACAGAACCGTATCATTCGCCTGTAAAAAGCGGATGCAATTTTTCTCGTTTCTGCAGTGTTTAAGCAGGGCAGGAAACATTTCTCCAAGTGGGCGGGCTCTTACTGACCCTTCTCCTCTGTGCATGCCTCCATGCGGAGACGCAAGAGGGGGAGCGCTGCTAGCGCTGCAGCCCAGCGATCATTGCTGGCGACCGGCACAGCGCCAGCGCTGTCTCTCTGGCGTCGCGTCAGCGTCGTGCCTCCGCCCCCGAGACCCGCCCCGGGGGTGTCGCCGCAGTGTCCCCGCTCTACGAGCGTCGCGGCGACACGATGGGCGTCCTGCGCCCTCGCGGGGTGCGACGCGCACGCGCCGTGCGTCGCCACTTGCCCAGCTCGGGGCCGAGGGGGGCTGGGCTCCGCTCGGGGCGACCCGGGGCTTCGCGGCAGAAAGCGACCCTCTCTCCCTCCTTCTCGCTTCTGTCGTGCCACTTGCCGCTTTCCTGGCTCGCTCAGTCCGAGCATTCATTCTGGCGTTCCTAGGGGAAAAAGTGACGCTACATTTTCGCATCCAAAGCAATACGTGAACTGTGAGGCACCCTTTTGTCTCATTTGAATCACCTCATCAGAAACTTGTTAAGTGATCCATTGCACGTCTTTATCAAGTAAATTCGTAAAGATTGATAATGATGCTTCATTCGTTGATTGATTCTTGGGGGGAAATGGCAGCTCGCATGAAGGGCTACATGACGCAGGCTGTCTTTTGGCATAGACGAGGCGGGCTCTAAGACCCATTTCCCAGAGATTTCACCTCGCAGCAGCCAATTAAGCACCAGGCCCGGGGAAGGCTTGCACCCATTGGATAACCGGTGAGTTATAGGCTACAGCAATGGGAATTGAACACCGCACCTCCCGAATACGAGGCAGGTGCCCGAACCACTGTACCACAGGTGCGGTAAACGTATAAAAGGAAGTCTGTGTGACCCGTTACGAAATACAGTTATTAAGACTACAGACGTCATTTAGGCGAGGCTTGTTGCCCTCCAACTGTATATGGGGTATATGGTATGCGACGTTTAATGTCAAGAAGCAATACATTGGCCACGAGTGACGCTGTATTAGAAGGCTCTGGATTAATTTAGATCAACTGGGGTCTTTAACTTGCGCTAAAGTCACACAGCACACGGGCGGGGATCATGAAGAAATTTGGAAGTTCGGGAAAGTAAACCCTGCCTAGCAGGCAGTACTGATAAAAGCGTGTCAGTAATTTCGCATATTCATGCTGTCTCTATGATTTGAGAGCAGGGTGGGGACTTAACTCAAAATATTATTTTTCACCCTCCATCGTGCGGCTTTTTATACAGGATGTGTAAACACGGTCAAAGATATGCTACTTAAGGTAAGAAATATCGCAACAGATTCCTTAAGCGTGTTGAAGAGGTCTGCTTCACTACCTCGGGGTGCAACGTACGCTAATCAAAGGGGTAGGTGTTTAAATGACAGAATAAAAGAGCACTT
The DNA here is from genome assembly GCA_030143305.2 of Amblyomma americanum. Lineage (NCBI taxonomy): Eukaryota > Metazoa > Arthropoda > Arachnida > Ixodida > Ixodidae > Amblyomma > Amblyomma americanum. The sequence continues at coordinate 89,427 of JARKHS020016489.1, read as the reverse complement.
GTAGAACAGAAGTAAACATATTTCCAGTCCTCTTGGTTTTCATTGCAGGGACAGCGGTTAAGCGCAGCAGTTTAAAAGGCTCCCGCTCTTCGCATTATTGTTGCGCAACCTACATGCGAGCTTTCATAGAAATTAGAGGTCTAAAGCCGGGGATGATCTTGCGTGATCGTTCCCTCTGTTTCTTTATCAGCAAAATAACTTCTTTACCTGGTTGAAAGAGCATGACGTGTGAATGTAGCGACTACTTCGTGTTTTACAGCGAGAGCTGTTAAGGGCACGTTTCCCGGTTGCGCGGTGTCGTCGTCGTCGGGGCCTAAAACCGCGCCCCGCAGATTGGTCCGCATGCATTGCCGTCATGCATCATGTTACTGCAACGCGCTTCGCTAAGTGGTGTGAACACAGTGACGTCATCAGCGACTCTCAAGCTACGTCATAACGAATAGGGAATATCACGTTCACCTCCGCACACCGCTGACGCTGAAGCTCGCATTACACAATGGCAGCCGCTATTTCGGTTCGCTGGTAATTTTATTTCTTTTCTTTATGTCTATCGCTTGTTAGGTAATATTTATTATACGCGAACAAGCCACAAATATCCAGTTGTTAGTGCGATTTGTCCATGCCAGCTCTTTAACTTTTTTCCCTGTCCGGCATTTAGCGCTGCTTTGTGAAGACTATACTGCACGTCGTAGTGAAGGGCTCCAAATTGTAATTCGAGCGCACGGAGTTCTTTAACGGCCACCCAGATCTCAGTGCTCAAACATTTTTGTATTTTAGCTTGATCGAAATTCGGCTGGCGTGACAGGAACCAAATCTGCTAGCATAGTAGAGCGCCGTAATTACAGTACTATATCGCGGCATGCAAGGCCGAGGTTACTCAGTTGGCTTTGGACTGCGTGTATATATTGCCACAGTACGAACCCATCCAGTGGCGCCGTACCGCGGCCGAACTGTTTTAGCAGGGCGCTCGAGCGAGGAAGATGGCGAACCTCTGGCCCCCTCGAATGCCCAAGTCATGGCAAGTCCCAGCTAGAACAGTTCGGCCGTGGCACGGCGCCCCTGCACAAGCGACGTCCCTTCTCTTCCTGCTTCTCATTGCTGCGGCACCGAGTCGGTGCCCTTCAGAGAGGGGGAGTAATGCCACAGTACGAACCCATCCAGTGTGCGCCGTAACACGGCCGAACTGTTTTAGCTTTGACTTAGCCATGCCTTGGGCATTCGAGAGGCTGGCTAGAGTTTTGTCATCTTCCTCGCTCGAGCTCCCTGCTGTCTTGCACGCTCAACACGTCTAATTAAACCTGCTCTGTGTGCTTCGACCGTTTGTCGGTGACTGACTGACTGATGTTGCTGAGAGGAAGAAGGAAAAGGAAAGTGCACGGGCCTTCCTACTGGCTCAAGCCGAGCCACGCTCGCTGCCGCGTGCTGAAAGTAGGAGACTTAAAGGTCCATATTGTCGGTGACAATATGGACATTTTAAGCCACAGTTTAGATGTGTAAATTGTTTCAGATATATCTTGCATTTATTCAACTTGTTGTCCGGGCAAAGCCGAGGTTGCTGTTTTCTTTGGTCTCGATCCGGGCGTATATGGCCACTTTCCACCATGGTTTAATTGTGTAAATAGCTTCAAAAATATCTTGCTTTTACTGAGCTTGCTGCCTATTCCTCTTTATCCCCTTTAATCCCACTAACTCACCGAAGCTCTAAAACTAGGGCCAGGAATCAGCCGTCTATTCCAACACTAAAAAAAACACCATCTGATGAACAGACGACCAATTGAAATAGCTGCGCAAGAGGCAGACAGAACGGGCAGGATCTCTCACAGAAACTGTCTTGACGAAAATCTCGCGGCTCGACAGACATGTAGCATCACGTGCACAAGCTTCAGTAACGCTGTGCAAGGAACGATCTCGTCAAAAAAGGACCTTCGCTCAGAACTTTGGGAAGCTGAGTCCTAGATGCCGCTTACGTGGCGCCTTGAAGAATTGCGAGCTCACGCGGACATCATATATTTCTTCGCCTGTAATGTGAAGGCGTGCATTGATCCCTACGCAGTCGAAAGAGAAACTGCTAAGAAAAGATCACGATATATTTTATTTCTTGCAAAACACTGAGTCATGTCACTATAGCTATTCAGTGAAGACAAAAGATAAAGAAAACTTTAAAACATCGTTGTGCAATTCAGAACAGTGTGCACACAGCGATAAATACCTTGTTTACGCGTATGTTGTGTGTTTGGATGTAAAGCTTATTCATCTTGAGAAAAACCTGGAAAAAAATATTTTCTTGCCGAGAAAACTGGTGTGAAAGTAACCACGAAGCGTTCCGACCTGCTTCCTCCGCTTTCAGCCTTCTCGAATAGTTAGGGAGGGTTAATGACCCTTTTTTTCTGTACCTGTCCAAGGTTTCGATCTGCTAGGCAAAGGTTCGTGGAAAGCAGTCTGTGACCTATGTTGCGTTTGTCGTTTCTACATGAAATGTATGGGCCACCTAAAGAAGACAGTCTCATGAAGAACCTTATGCACATGAAGTCTAAACACAAAGGAGAAAAAGAGAGTAAGCTGTCCTTTGACACACTCCGGTTTATATAAACCGGCAGTGAAATTTAGCTGGTTTATCACCATGGTGAAGATGATGATGATCTACTAGGTGGCGCTGGTGGTGCTGGTGGTTCAGAGTTCTTTAATCCTACCAGTCCGGACGCTTCAAATCAAAATCTAGGTATGACCGGTGGTCAGTTTCCGGTTGTTAGCAGATGGCGACGCCACCTGTCAGCTCTGGACAGTGAGCTATCGGTGGCGCCCTGCAGCTTTCTTTGTCCTCCGCTATATCCGTGTTTTGGACCTTTTGGGCAGCTTTGAGAAGCGCCTCTGAATCCTGTAGGTGGCGTGACAGTCCGCCAAAATTGGCGCGCCAGGGTGCCTATTTTTCACGCATAGCTCCCTTCCCTGGACGACTAAGACCAAGCTGCCAAATAAAGTGATCTCACTCTCTCTCTCTCTCTCTCTCTCTCTCTATCTCGTGGGTAGTTTTGCAACTGTCGTGAGTAAAGAACTGCGTTGCTGGTGGTGGTGGCGGTGATCGAAATGAAAGTGGTCACAATGGTGCCAATGATGGTTATAATGGTGAACAGTAGTGCGTTCACCAGCGATGGTACCGATGCGGTGGTCTTGTGGTAGAGCATCCGCATCGCATTCGGGAAGTGCCGGGTTCGATCCCCAGTGCAGTGCCGCCGGGTACCCACCGGTTTTCTAATGGGTACAAGATTTCCCCCGGCCTGGTGCTCGGCTTTTCTGGGGGTGAAATGATTGGGAAAAGGTTCTTAGACCACACCGTTCGTTTGTCGATTCGCCTTGTAGGCTGATAGACAAGCATATAGGCGGATCGATTAGCGTATGATAGTCAATCTGTTACCATCCGGAAGTGATTCTCAGTTTCGTTTCTAGTATGTACAAGTATAAATGTTTACGCTTCGCGTACTCTAAGCACGCTCTCCTCCGGCTTCCTGTCCACTACACAGAGAACGTAAGTGAATGAACAACACACAGGACCAACCTCAGCCGCGCGAACGTAACCGTCGCCGCCTATCGGCGTACGCACATCCGTGGCGACCCGCGGAGTACATACGCATCGCCAGCCCGGGCCAGCCGGACGCGTTTGTCGGGGCAGCGGCTTTGGGACACGCACCAGGGATCCCGCTGAAAAGCAGGATCCCCGGAGTGAGCGCATTCCTCGCAGGCGCCGCAGAAGCCGACCGGCGTCCAATTGCCCAGAGGGGAGTAGAAGTGGGGGGGGGGGGGGGGCGCATGTGGAAGAGGAGCCCCATCTCCTTCCTCTTCTTCTTTTCCGATGCTCTTCACGCTCGACGCTCAATCGGCGCCGCAGCGGACGCAATCCTCGCGGAATTTCGCTCGCCCACGCCGCAAACGTTTCTGGAAAACCTGCTCGCGGCGCGCGTGTGTTTGGCTGAGCGGCGCGAAGAGGAGGGAAGATGGAGCGTATGCGAGAAACCACCGCTCGTGTGTTTCTTTTTTTTTCCTTTCCTATCGTTCATCCGCCGGCTTCTGGCGTTTTCGTGTTTGTCCTTCGCGGCCGCTGCCTGCCTCCGTCGGTCTGTCAGTCCCTCGGTTTGTATACACCTCTGAATGCGTATAGCACTGGAGGCCAGTTCGACACGTAATCTGTCGGCAGGAAAAACGGCAACGCCGGAGGAAACTGGTCCGGTTTTCCTGAAAGCAGCGGTGGAGCGAGCCTATACAGCTAGCTACGCTTTCTGAATGAAGGGCCTTCGTCGCCGTGTGTAGGAGCCGCCGCCGCTACAGATGCTTACTGGAGGCGATGAATGGAAGAAGTCGCCGCGTGTTACGCGTGGATACGCGCCCGCTGTTATCCACGCCACAGGGTAAAGGACCGCCCAGGAACGCTCGGTGGTCTGGGAGCCGCCGACACGGACTGATCGCTCGTTGCCGCTAGCGCCGGACTCGACCGCGCATGCGTGGGGACCAGTGCGGCGCCTCAATCCGGTAACAAAACAAGGAAAAGAATTCCTTGTACCCGGTCCAAAATTTCTTCGTCTTTGCCCGCTGCGAACTGGACTTACAGGCTCGGGTGTCGTTATCTCGGACGAAACTGAAGTGAGGTAACTTCCGAGAACGTAAATTGAGTGAAAGTAGTACCGGTTATGTAGTTCATTACACTATCAGTGTGAGGAATTCATGCACTAGAACATGAAACGGAGGCTGTGTCTTAGCAACGGCGTTGAAAGTTGAGCAGGAAGTGCTCACTGATTGAAGTACTGGTGGCATCCGTTTCAACCAGGGTTACACATGGCAAAGCCTTTTATCTACTCAGTATGCTGTCCGCTTAAAACAATGGTTCGGCTTCCAGTACGATCTGGGAAAGTAAAAAAAAATATTAATGCCACAACAAGACAAAGGTCTGTGCAGCTCTCCTGTGCATAACATATTCCTTTTATTATTCATTTTATTCTGGTAACGGCTGTTGACCATGAAAAAGAAATAGTGAAGTGCTTATGTTCTGCTGCTAACGTGTTAAACGCAGGGAAAGGTTTCACTGGACTGCTGGCTGCCTTCTAATTCTGGTTAAAGCCTGTAGTATAGCCTGTATAGTGCAATCTCGCTCGCACAACGATCGCAACGGGCGCACGGTAACGTGCGCCTGGCGCCACTCAAGGCTCATGGGGAACGGCTGTGGTCACGTGTGTGCCGTGACCTTATCGCGGTAACGTGACCTTGAATCCGTAACTGATGACGTCACTGTCAACATCCGGTCACGTGACGGCGTACTGTCCACGGTGCAGCTGCGCTCCGGAAATGCCCCCATAACTCTTTTATCAGCTAGTCTTAGCGCGAGCTGATTATGAGAATTTATTTCCTTCGTTTTCGCCATAAAGCGCATCTATATTGGGGAATCGCTATTCCCTGGTTTAGGTGTTTGGGCCAGTTAATTAGCGGTGTTCTGGGTCTCTGTCGTCGCCCCTTCCTTAATTTTATTTGCGCTGTAACAAAAGTTACAATGAACCAACTAGCCCAACAAGCGGCCGTTCAAGCAGAAATAAATTGACAAATAAATGCACACTTCTTGAATAACGCGTACCTCTTACATGCAGCCGGCTTTGCCTGCGCTCAACTTACTATTTATTTGTGTGTGTGTGTGTGTGTGGGGGGGGGGGGGTGTCTTTGCGATCACGCGAAGTCGTTGGATGCTTTGCGTGCTGAGCCCTTCCTGTTCTCTTGCAAACAATAGCGCAGTTCCTCCTGCTACGATGAGCCCCTGAGCAGCTTCAGTTGTCTTATTCTTGGCGCTCTGGCACCTTTTCAAACCTCCACTACATGATTCCTCGAGTCCAGCCATTTCACGCCGCTTGAAGGCCTGCGCGGACTTCCCACAATTCTCTCGCTAATAGCAGGCTCTTTGGCTTTCCCACAATATTACAACGCTTGCAGCGAAGACAACTTGTCAGGAGCGTTTGTGTGTGTGTGTGTGTGTGTGTGTGTGTGTGTGTGTGTGTGTGTGTGTGTGTGTGTGTGTGTGTGTGTGTGTGTGTGTGTGTGTGTGTGTGTGTGTGTGTGTGTGTGTGTGTGTGTGTGTGTGTGTGTGTGTGTGTGTGTGGTGTGTGTGTGTGTGTGTGTGTGTGTGTGTGTGTGTGTGTGTGTGTGTGTGTGTGTGTGTGTGTGTGTGTGTGTGGGTGTGGGGTGTGTGTGTGTGTGGAAAAATCGCATGCACCGCGCACGCTGCTATTGTGATGGATGGTAGTCAGTCAATCAATGCTATTGCTCGTGAATATGTTTTACTTATGTCCAAGATTTAAATTTTTATGAGTGAGTGGTAATTGGCCGGGTAATCTGTCCAGCCGCATTGAAAAGAGCCGCTAGTGACGACAGGCCAGCGATGATCACAAGTCAGCTTCGTACGAACATGACGCAAATGTGACAGTGTGGTGTGCTGGCAGTGAAACTAGTATTGTGATATTTCGGAGCACTTACTCTCGCGGAAATTATTATCGTTTCTCCTTCAAAGTGTGGCAGCGTGGTGGTTGCGGAGCAGTTATACAATGTCATGGCAGCGACGGGAAACGAAAACACAGCGTGTCGTGTGTCGTACAGCGTGTCGTGTGAGTGCCATATTGTAGGTGCATTCCCAATTGTGAGTCGCGAAAGGGGGAGCGACCGTCTGTGATCTTCGAGCAAGGACTGGGCCGACGCTGCCGACGTGCACACTGGCCAGCGCCACCTGCCAGTCGCTTTCCAGAATAGTTTCGTTGGAAGAAGAGTTTTTGGTGCTCTGTGTTGCCGGCAACGAGAAGCTGGGTGCAGAGTAAACTTCCGTCCACTTCCTAGGTGCCGCTGATTGGTTTAGCGGCTAGTGACTCGGGGTCGCAGGGCTGCAAAATCGAGCAGCATGCGACCATCCTGCGTACGTCGCTTTTGTAACTAACCGGCCGCACAACGTCTGTGACTCGCAAGTGCGAATGCACGTTAGAGCCAATTTTGCAAGAGTTGTTATTGCGGTTTTGTTTTCCTCCTCTTACGCGCATGGTCCTCCCCCCTTCTCCGTCAGCAGCAGTGAGAGGGTCAAGAGCCAGGGCTGTGCTGCAGCTTCGTGTCCACGTTGGGTCTCCCTCCCCCAAACCCCTCTCCCGACTGGAAACGGCGGGGGAACCGCGCTCCTTCGCCGGCTCTGCGGCCGGCGGAGCGCGCTCTTCGACGCGTCCGAGGAGGAAGCCGGCCACCGCCGCTTCGGAGATCAATCAGCGCAGGTCCCGCTGCTGTCGACCGAGTTCTCGCGGCGCCAGCGCCAGGCGGCGTCGTCGGCGGCGCCGGCGTCCGACGCGCGTGTCGCGGCAGGCGCATGCGTGGCTCGCCCGAGCAGCTTTCCCGCAGCGGCGGCGGCCGAAGGGAAGCGCGTGTCTCCCCTCGCCCGCCCGGCGCTCACTTCGCCACAACGTCTCCGACGTCGCGCCGAAGGCGTGGCGTGACGTCAGGACCGCACGTGACGCCCCAGGCGGCACCCCCCACGCCACCCCCGGCTCTCCGTGAACGTCGTCCCCCCCTCCCCCCTCCTCGGCTGTCGGCCCCCTAGTCGGTCGTCGTCGCCGGCCAATCGGAGGACACGTCGTAACGCCGACGGCGACACGACCGCGGGTCGCTCGGCGCCCTGTCGACAGGACAGAAACCACGAGGCCGCCGCATCCTCCGGGACGCCGGAAGTCGCGGGCACGCGTGCTCGCTCGTACTCGTGCTCCGCCGAGTGCCTTCGTGTCGTCGAGGGGACATGTCGCCGAGGCCTCCTTCCCTCTGACTGTGACGACATGTCGGTCATGTGACACTCGAATGGCCAGCGTGTGGCGACGCTTTGGTGGTTTCTGTGAGCGCTGTTTCTACGGGATGCAGGACCGGTCACGAGTGCTTCGGTGCTGACTGCGGTGATCGCGCGCTTCCGAAATTTGACACGGCAGCGGCGAACTGTGCGTACCGGTTTCGTTGTGTCCCGAGTGCTATGCTGACGCACCCTTGGCTCCAGTTCCTGCAGCCACCCCTGCTCCAGTCGCTACATGCATCGCCAGCCGTTTCAACCGCTGCAGCCAATGGTGAGTTGCCGTCATCTGAATCGTATCGGCTATTTTTAGACACCTGACAATGAATCTGATGCACTGAATTGCGACTGTGGTTGTGTTCGCTAGGTTATGGATATATAGTTATGTCCAGAGGAATAGAGGGAGACCTTGAAGCCGCGTGTAACGGCTAAGGCTCAGTGCTGCTCTTCGGCGAGGCGCACTTCAAAGTGTCGGAAGCATGCGAAGTTAATTTACAATGTCATGAAGCTATTCCTGGGGAGTGCCCCATTCGGATCTTAAAAATGTGACACAGATAAATGTTCTTTAAACAAAATTGGAGCAACAAAGCAGCATGATTTCCGGTAGCGCTTGAAACATTAAAAGAAAGAAAGAATAACGGTACTCCAGAGCACTAAGGAGCAGAAATCGCCCATTACCCTGAGGTCATTGGCTTTCTTCGAGTGCACGGAAATGAGAATATGAGGACCGAAAGCTGCGTGCATGCGTGTTCGCGATTGGGCGGTGATAGAGATAGTGGTCGGAAATGCGCTTAGTTTAGTTTCTCGGGGCTGTAGCTCGATACCTAGTGCGACCGGTCATGTTTACTTATTTGTTTGTTTTTTCGATCGCGGCGAGTTGACGTTGAACGGAACTTGGCTTTTGTAAAAAAGTCAGCGCCTCTGTTTGGCCGTAGTCGCCATTTGTGATGCTCATTACTCGTATAACAGCACCGGTTAGTCTCGAAAAGGTTGTTCCGCTCCTACTGATATGGCACTGACATCCGTGGTTAGCCAACATCCAACAGGGTATCGGCGACAAGCGTTGCCAACATTCCGGGCCCACAACCTTATTTCACATAAGCTGATACGGAAATTGCCGGATTGCTGATTAACATCGGCATATCTGTATTTCTACTGTACCGAGGTCTTCAAAGACAGGTTGTTTACAGTATAAAATATGCTTTGGTTACCTGAGGAGAAAATAAGTGGCGACGACATTTGATCAAGGTAGGATCTGAAATTAGCTGTCACGTGCTTTCAAAGCCATTTCGCAGTGTTTATTTACGAAGTAGAAAACAAAGCTGAAAACGTAAGTAATCCTCAAGCAGATGCAAAAAATCGCGATTATTTGTCAAAAATTAGGTAATTTATGAGCGCAATTTTTGCGAGTGGTTTAGGGCGTCAGTACGCTGTTGCGTCGTTAAGGGCTAAATGAACAAAAATGACGATAAAGTACCTCGCATATTAAGAAAGCACTTCTAACTTACTCTGTCTAGAACTTGCAGTTAGAATCGAGAAAGTGTGCCCGCATCTCTTTTCTGAATGGCGAATATCACCCAACTAATATATAAAGTGTGAATACTCTGTGCAGCACCACGTTTTATTTTTGGGTCACGCGATGGTCAGGTCGTCATGCAGATTTAAAAAGTTCACATGAAAAGTTCCTTACAGAAAGTTTTTTTTTTCTAATAATCTATTTGAGTGTGAATGGGACTTTCATAGTCTTGCAATGAGAATCCGATTCTGCGAAGACCACCCGGGCCTCTGCAGTTCAGTGCTGAAAAGATGTTTGAATAGAAGACGCTTTTAATGCAACATGATAGCTTTTCGCCTGTGAGTGCACTGTGACTTGCACAGTAAAGCTAGCACACATTCTGCAACTCGTCTCCTGTTTCTGCTTTTTCGCGCTGAGAAAGAGTACATAGCCAACCGTATGCTTGCACCATTGGCCTCCTCTCTCAATTATCTCTCCTCCTCTGCGCGTGGCATGAACATTTGCATTTCCTGCTCATGACGCAGTTTTATAGGCGCGAATTATATTCAGCAACTCGAACAAGCTAACAGGGGTGCACTAGCCTGGCGACGTCATGTCCATTTCATGAGTGCGCTGTTTTTTTATCCAGTTTTTCAGCAGCAAAGTGTGGACTTCTGGAGTTGTAACTTTGCCTTCCCAGCGGTACTTGTAGCAGCATGAGTGCGTCTTTTTTTGCGTTTTGTTTGCTTTTGAACGCATCGATAGTAATGCGGCATGAAAAGTGCAATTAATGATACCATACTGCCCGACTCCGGGTGCAAAATTTTTGGTGCGTTGAACAATGTACACCGTGCACTAGGCATGAACACTCACACCACGTACAGAAATGCAATGCATTGTTGGCGAACCATATGTAACGAAAAAGTTGCATTGGCGGATAGCTTTGCTGGAAGTTGAACGATGACACATGTACACTGTGCTTGCTCTGTATTACCGCCGAAAGTTAAGGCCGGGTGGCCGTGCGTAGTCAGGCTGTCAGAAGACAGCTTTTATTAGGGCCCCCTGCCATCATATGCTGCATAGTGGCGAAACAGGCTTTATTATTATCAGTCATTACAAGTCCTGAGAAACTTGTATATTATTACATGAATAGAGTAGTGAAAACTACGTTTTGTTCCGACCCCTCTATCGTGTACTCTGTCCACGTTTTCTTGTGTTATGTTTTTCTGTATCGGCGATTTTCGCGAAGTAGACGCCATGCGGCGGTGGTGCCGGGAACTAATCTAAGAAGTACCTGCGCGAGCGGAACCGTAGCGTTTGCTTCGTTGCGAGCACTTCGCCTGCACGTTCAGACGTTGCTGTCAGAGTTTTCATGTGGGAGTGTATCTTAGGGACGCTGTAACACGAATGAATGTTTGCAGGCTAAGGAGATAGGAGAGTGGCTAAGGTTCACTGTGGGAGTTATCCGCTACGTGCCAGCAATACACAGAGAGCAAAGGAACACGTTTTCCCTCTGTAGTGGAACGCTTTCAGGACCATGACAGCGCAGTCTTGTCTGGCAGCGAGCCTATATTTCTAAATAGATGATTTGCCTGCAATGCAAAGGCCTATGTAAACACAGGGCGCTGTAGTTTTGTGAGTGACAGTGCACCTAATGACGCTTTGTTTTCCGCGGAACGAAGGGTGGGGTGATGTAATTTCATGCGAATTCCATTTCATTCTGAATCTTTTTGCACTTTATTCTTTGTATTTATTGCTTGTTTCCATCCTTTGATTACAAACAAGGTCCACTCTTGCCCACCACTAGAAATCCGTATTCACATTTATTTTCGTATATGCAGGAATTAGGACGCGGTCAAAAAAATTTATGAGCACGAAGGGCGCAACTTTATCTGTTAAAACTCAAGCTGCTATGGCTGGAAAATTTTCTAGCTTTTTTTTTCTGCCCTGCCCCAAAATCGCTAGCTCTTGATTACCTGTAGTGCTAAATTAAAAAAACTGCGCTTCCAGTTTTATCATTTACTAATTGCACAAGTGTCTCCGTCGTCGGTGTCACACATTGAGTTCTTTCCAAAGCGCGCGCAGATTATCTTACGCTTCCACGTCTCTAGAACGAAAGACTGGCTGCCACGATGTTGCCGGCATTGACAAACAAGCGCGATTTTATCGTGAAATTAAAAAGAAAGCCCAACTCTACCTACACTCTAAACAGAAAGGAGTAAAAAAGGAGTAACTTGTCTTCTAGCACACTCCCTTTTATAAAAAGGGAGTTCTCTAGAGGACAGCTTACTCCTTTCTTACTCCCATATAGGCGTATTCATGTTTAGAGCGATAGGTTGACAACGAAAGGAGTCCTCAGTAACGCGCTGCCATACTGGATTACTTAAGGTGCCCCATATATAGGCTGTGAAAATCGCCAATATGCTTAGCAACAGATACTAGTGTAGTTATCAGGCTGGCCTTCGAGTTTTACTTCAATATATATCTGCTACTCTTGCACGCTGGCCCTGTCAAACTGCAAAACGTGTTTACTGTACGAAACTTAGTTTGGTTTGAGCCCACTGCATAAAGGCAAAGGCCACTCGAAATGATTTTCTGTTGCTCCTGTTCTGAGTTGGCAACAGGGACACAATACCTGGGAATATTTGAACATCACTCCACTATATTTTCTGTCATCTCTATTGACAAAATAGAGCTGAAAGAAAAGAGAATTACTCTCTACTTAAAAAGTCGCAAAAAATTGTTATATATATTTATTTTTTTGCGCGGAAGCTTTAGTGTAGATGATTTTTCTTATTCAGGGGTTCTATTCTCAGGAAGTACATATGGAAATGTAACTAAGACACCTTTTCTGGACTTCATATATCATTAGGCGCTCCGCCGTTTGCTCCTCACGAATTGCAGGCACCATGTCCTTGCTCTGACATGCTGACAAATGCATAGAATTTAAGCCATCGTTTTTGGCGCATAGTATTTCAAATTGTTCACATGCCACGCGCTATATTATGTGAACGAAAAACCAAGAATTCGTGTGTGCGTGTAAACTGGGAAATAACCAAAAGCCATGTTTAAAAGAAAGCCTTGACGGAGCGGAAGCTTACCTTCATTTTGAGAATCTAGAGGCGGTTAAGGGGAGTCTGCATGTAAATTTCTGCGGTAAAATTATTTCCGAAATTGCAGTCACTTCTCGGTCACTGCAATTTTTGTGCGCTGTAGCACTTATAGTGGCCATTCCTCGCGTTTAGTCGTTGTGTGCTTGTCTGTTTGTCTGAAGCCGGTTTTGTGACCGACTGCTCACCTGCCCACGGTGTCAGGTGGCAGGCAACTCGTGAGAGGCTGCTGGCGAAGAGCAACCTGAATCGCAACCCAAACCAAGCAACCCAAGGTCCACCGATCGCAGCACCTGCCACAGAAGAGCATCGCTTGACAGCTGCGCCACTGCACCAAAAGTGGCAGGAAGATTCCCAGGGATCTATGAATGTAGAGAATGACCAATTCCGCATATTTGGACATCAACCCATTATCGCTATCCGAACAACTTCCATTCGTGAACACTGGATCTGAACACCGGAACCGAAGTGAAAGCCGAACTGCTAGCGCACCTAATTGGCATTTGGTCTAACTACGCAAACCGACCATCACATTTTCTTTAGTTGTTCGCGGAATCTTCCCATAAAACAAATCGGAGCAAGTCACTCATGGCTATATGGTCTGTTTTCTTCACCCTCTAAATAATAATTGCAATAAATTCCCTTTCCACTGTGTATTGACCTTGGGGCAGGCACTTATCCAAGGGAGGCGCGAGCCCCTTCCGAAATCCAGCTCATCACTCCCCCCTCCCGTTCGCCCCGCTCAGCACAGAAAATTACCTTCAGCCCCTTCTACAAAGACCCCTCACTACGCGCCTGCCTTGGAGACTTCTACAGTATTCACTATTAATAAGTACAGACGCGGCGAGGGTCATCAGTACTGTACGAAACGCGTACTCATCAGAGTGTGCGCGAGGCGTGTTCCGTTTGATGAATGTGCCAGAAAACGAATGCTCTCGTCACGACTGTTTCACATCGTCAATTATGCGTGGCGGTCGCGTTGCCCGCCTATGCTTACGGCTCACAAACTGTCTTTCTTCTGTATAGAGGTGGCTTGTACAGGAGACCTCCTGTGGAGGTTCATCGGGCTTATGCGCGAATAAGAATCTGAAGTTTCATGGTGGCTATGCTTCATAGGCGTGATCATTTGAAGGGGTGAGTAGGGAGTGAGTGAGTGAGTGAGTGAGTGAGTGAGTGAGTGAGTGAGTGAGTGAGTGAGTGAGTGAGTGAGTGAGTGAGTGAGTGAGTGAGTGAGTGAGTGAGTGAGTGAGTGAGTGAGTGAGTGAGTGAGTGAGTGAGTGAGTGAGTGAGTGAGTGAGTGAGTGAGTGAGTGAGTGAGTGAGTGAGTGAGTGAGTGAGTGAGTGAGTGAGTGAGTGAGTGAGTGAGTGAAGCTTCGATCCGGAGCACCGGTTTGCAAGGCGCGGCAGGGCTAGACCCATGGGTGAGCAAGTGAGCGAAGCTTGAGTTTGAAGCACCAGATTGCAAGGCACAGGTGAGTGCGTGAGTGACAAAATTTATTCGAGCAAGACATCGTTAATCCAGGGTGCTGCTTCCTTGCAAGCCAGCTGCATCAAATATTGAGCTCTGTGGGATGCTGGAATGCCAATCGTTTGGGCTGAAACGGCACGCCTTACGCAAGTTGCATATTGGACCTGTAATGTGAAACAAGCACTCACGCTTTTTCTAGTGCATAAGTCTACTGCCTCACCGAACAGAACACAGCGATCTCCGCCCACAAGCGGACAGCAGAGTGCAGCACATTGTAAGAGGAGACTCCTGCGGGGCACAGATGACGTCTTGGCCTGCCTTGCCTGACAGCGCCGGAAGAAAAAAAAACATACAGTCCTCCTGGTGGGAGATACAGGCAAGTTGTGCTTGCAAGATGCTCGATATATTCCGTATGCTGTCTCTTCCACGAACCTTTTCAACTTGAAGTATTGATGCCTGTCAACAGCAAAATGCGATCTCAGCCGGGGAAAGGTCAATGCTAGCTCTAGTTAATTTCTCTTCGAAGGGCAGAAGTCTGTTATTTAAAAGTGTTAATCAACCTGGCTTGTATTTCCTCTTCAAGAGCTTATATCTTAGTGTTCTTGCTTTGGCGTTTCAGTTTTCCATTTCGAGTTTCATTCCTTGCATATTGTCAAGGAAGACAATATAGTGCATTGAAGTGCTAAACTAAACGTTGAAGTCGTTGGGGGCAGGTAGTCTTCGTATATGTCCAGGACACTTTAAATGCTGTCCCCAGGTCGCAACAATACGGACATGGACCAAGCTGTTAGTTGACAAGAAAGGCGCAAAGGGGCGGTACGTAGGGGGCTGGCTTTTTCTTCAAACTAAATGGATGGAGTTACTTTCCTTCGATTCATCAAGGGCATTTTTGAAAAGCACCAGACTTTAATATCGCCGACTTCGCAGCCTAGAGGCCGACGATGATTTCAAAGTTTGTTCCGAAGAAGACCCAGCAGCATTTAGCACGCATAACAGGCGTTTCACCAAATTGTGGCGAATGTTCAGCGCTCGCTGTTCAACCTGTCACAGTTAATGCGCTACCGTTTCAGTGTGCACTCCTTACCCCATCATCACTCCATCTCTCTTTGATCCCTTCGTGGCAAGAGTTGCGAGTGCATTCTCTGCAACCCTACAGGCAGCCCTTCGCGAAACGCTCGGAGGACAATCGAGGCGGTGTGATTTGCTGCTCGCTGACACCTGTTTCGCGCTGTCCATATACGGCATCGGGGCTCAGGCGCTGACGCGTTGATACGCAGCGCGTGAGCCATTCTTCCTAGCGCTGGGGCATTGCGAGTGCGCCTCGAATGCGTGAGCTACGCGGTATATATGGCCGCTCAAGTCCTAGTCCAGAAGCACCGACCGAGTAGCTCGCAGACAGATCGTGCGTAGGCCGACGCAGGCACGACTCTCGCCCGAGCGAAGCTATACCGCACGTCGTCACTTCGTGCGCCGCAGGCGTTTTTTCCGACGCTCTCGCTGTCACGTTCCGTGACAGAGACGCATAAAATCTCCGGCCGCCGCACAAAGGCGCGCTTCGGCCTTGCGAGCGGGCTGCTCGGTTTCAAGACGTGTTTGTCGATAGTCCGGCTGCTGTGCGCGCCGGCCGGCAGCGGCGCTGACTCGGGAGAATGATGGGGCGCTTTTGTGGACGGAAACGCTGCGAAGGTGGCGTGCGTCGCTCGATTCTGTCAAATTACGGAGTATTTACAGCAGGGAACTGGACAGGCGCGGCGCTAGCGCGGTACTAGAAGAAAGAAAGAAGGAAGGAAAGAAAGAAACAAAGAAAGAAAGAAGGAAATAGAGAAAGAAAGAAAGAAAGAAAGAGAGAAAGAAAGAAAGAAAGAAAGAAAGAAAGAAAGAAAGAAAGAAAGAAAGAAAGAAAGAAAGGAAGGAAGGAAGGAAGGTAGCTAGGTAGGTAGGTAGGTAGGTAAGTAGGAAGGAAGGAAGGTAAGAAAGGAGGGAAGAAAGAAGGAAAGAAGGGAAGGAAGCAAGGAAGAAATAAGGAAGGAAGAAAGAAGGGAATAAGGGAAGGAAGAAAGAAGGGAAGGAAGCAAGGAAGGAAGGAAGGAAGGTAGCTAGGTAGGTAAGTAGGAAGGAAGGAAGGAAGGAAGGAAGGAAGTAAGGAAGGTAGGTAGGTAAGTAGGAAGGAAGGAAGGTAGAAAGGAGGGAAGAAAGAAGGAAGGAAGCAAGGAAGAAAGAAGGGAAGAAGGGAAGGAAGAAAGAAGGGAAGGAAGCAAGGAAGGAAGGAAGGAAGGTAGCTAGGTAGGTAGGTAGGTAAGTAGGAAGGAAGGAGGAAAGGAAGGAAGGTAGCTAGGTAGGTAGGTAGGTAAGTAGGAAGGAAGGAAGGTAATAAAGGAGGGAAGAAAGAAGGAAAGAAGGGAAGGAAGCAAGGAAGAAAGAAGGAAGGAAGAAAGAAGGGAAGGAAGAAAGAAGGGAAGGAAGCAAGGAAGGAAGGAAGGCAAGAAATATCTTAAAGTCAAAGATGTGATAAGAGATAGAGCAAGCTGTGTATAGGAATAAAAATTAATGAACCCATATAGCCTGCGCAAATCCTAATCCAGCAGCTTTCTTGTTTCTTTGTTGTTGTTTTTTAGGGGCGTGGTTTATGGCGTGTTGAGCAGGCTTAATATTTCACGGTGTGGTAATTATGCAGTGGGCATGCTAGTTACAGTCTATCATTTAACTCCAATTATCAACAAGGAAATCTGAACTTTCAATCTGAGAGTTCAGAGGACTGGTCGGATGGCGTTGTTTCAACGAAAACCTGTTATTACGATAACTTCCAAAGCACTAATGGCCAAACTGCTATGTGAGCGTTGACTCGCTTTTGAAAATGATAGGGTATCAAACCAAACGTGTGGCATACTCATAAACCGCACTGACAATTCTAAATATTTCAGCCGCGCTCTTTTTATTTTATTTATTAGGGAAACGCTTTAAAGCTGAAGGAACTGAAAAACTGGGTCTTGGTACGGTACATTTAACTCCCCGAACTTCTTCGTTTTATGATTTCTCGCATCTCAAGCAACAAGAATCACTTCTCATCGGTAATCCTTTGATAAGCTTCGAAATAAATACGACCTAATTTACACGGGACTGTTCGACAATACAGCCGTCATTGTCACCTTTTGTCAGGCGCGAAGAAACTAACAAATGTACTCGATGGATATTGATATATTTTTGCGGCGCAAAAACAGAAGAAAGGCATTAAGAAATATCGAATTAAATTATATGGAACCAAGTGGGACAGCGCATATCCATCGAACAGGTTAAGCGGAACTATAAAGTGGAACAGGGTGTGTCCCACTAACGGGTTAAGAAGGAAATAAAGTGTGAAACAGGGCAGGCCCCAGTGGCGCAGCCAGAAAGATTTTTCGGGGAGTATTATACGCCGCCGTTAAAAACAAATAACAAGAAAGAGAGCCTGCGCCCAAACTATGTCGTAAGTCATTTTTCCGCTTTAATAAGGCCGAAGGGTCGGTTGTTTTGTTCACTGTAATATGTAAGTACGCAAAAATACGAGTTCACACAGGACTCCGAGGACTTGATTCGTAAAGACATTTATTTTCTCACAAACAAAAACAAACACTCGTGCGAAAAATGGCGGCGCTTTAAATATTTTCACATGATATACAACACAAAAGCTTCTGCTCGACAACAAAGTCAGCAACTGCGAACAAACGAATGGCATCTGTCAAAACTTATACCCCATGCATGTGAACCTGCGCCCAACAGCAGAGGCGCTTTGAAGAAAAAAGGCACATTTTATTTTCGCGATAGTTTATGATCATTTGCGGGAAATTCAAAAGATAAAAAAGTAGGCTGAGGTGAAAAGGCATGTTTAATTGAGTGAACTGTGCCTGCAATTAAAAGGAATGCCGTACTTCGTGCGGTAGCGAAGAAGTGTGACTCTTTTCAGCAGTAGGTTCCGCTTCCTATTACAGAGCCGTGAGAACGTACATCAATCTTTTCACGAATAAACCGACACTCTTCTTAATTTCGTTTTTACATTTTAATATATTGATGCGGTGTGCAAATAGCATGGGCCAAAAAAGAAAAGGCCGAAAGGAGGGAGGAGGAGCAATGCAAAGCTCAGAATTTTTTTTTTTTTGGGGGGGGGGGGGGGGGGTTTTCACACCGAAACAACCCCCTGGCTACGCCGCTGTACGCCCGACACCATGCCATGCTATACAGCATGAACACCTGTATTTTAGGATTTTAATTGAAATAATTAAAGTTTTTGAAGACTTTTAATGACTCAACTTGTCCCCAAAAAACCGAAACAGCCACTCCAGCGTCAGTTTCTGCACATTTGGGGGGCGGTTGCGGTAAGGTTGCAAGCATGTGACGTATAACCGAATGTGTCGCATACCTTGGCCGTGAACTTGGTTCTTACTTCTACAGGGCCCGTAGAGAACCAGCGGAGACTTATTGATGTTTGAGTGCTGAGCAAGCCGTGTCATACATGACAATCGTCAAACTTTCTGGCTCCTTCTAATAGGGTTTGTGTGGTGCATTCCAAACGGTCGCCTTACGATGCAAGAGGTAAAAATTCTTAAACGTCTTTACTTCAAGAAATTTGCTTCTTAACTTCTCTCCTCCTTCCTCCTCTGTTCTTACCTTTTTTTTTACAAACTTGGCAAGTACTTTTCACATTCCTGGTCCAGCGGATTTATGGGTGGCTCCCGGAAGGCGGTCCTATATTTCCGCGATGAATTTATATAAGCAGAAGAGAGAGAAGGTCTTTAATTGAAAAGCAGAGAATTCAGCCAGCGTTTAAATCCGCTGACCTGCTACCCTGCGTGGGGAAGAGACTCGGTGAAGAGAAAGAAGGAATGGGAGAGATGCAGGAAATGGGTTGACAAAGTTCACTGCATAGGGAACGCGCAGTGATAGTGCTGAACGGAGGGGTAAGTTTGTCTAGAAGACCAGTGCCATCTAAATAATCAAATAAAAAGTTCATAGCACGTCTCTGCAGTTTCGCAGCTTGGCCAAAGCCAGAGTTGCCGTGGGTTATGTGAACTCGGTGCAGGAGGTGCTTTTTTCCTTGGAGCACACGCCCGAGATGTGTTCGCATAGTTTCCTGAGAGGCAGTGAAGTCGAGCGGAAGGCACCCTGTTTCCGCTACTGCTCCCGATGCAGATGAACCCTTCGGTAAGGCAAGTCAGACTCGCAGGCAGTTGTTCCGCGCGGCCTCTAGTGACCTTTTTGCTTGTTAGCGATAGTCTGTGAAGATTAGTGGTTTAGTGGGGTTTAACGTCCCAAAGCGACTCAGGCTATGAGGGACGCTGTAGAGAAGGGCTCCGGAAATTTCGACCACCCAGTGCTTGCAGCTGACGTCATATTGCAAATGACGTCATATTTTTTGCTGCACATACCCGTTGTCATGTACCTCCACAGCGTTTTTTAGTGTAAGTATCCATGGCTTACGCTGTTTAATTATGAAATTAGAGGACTCGCCACTGTAGTTGTCGCGTGGCAGATAACAGAAACCAGCGCTAAACAAAGCTGAGCTTCGGATCTCCCAAAAATTGTAAAATGGCAGCTTTATTCGAGCACCGAGCCTTCGTGAATTCCCAAGACGAAGAAGAATCGAAGGCATTCTTTCCTGGGCCCAAGCCGGTGGCAGGGACCGACGGTCGCGATAGCCGTGCCATTCAGTCGCAATGGAAACGAAAATTGGTCTCAAATTTCTCCGCTCCTTTTCGTATCCTTCTACGAAGGCGGCAGCTGTGACGCTTATCCCCGTCGGCTGGCGAGATTTGCGCAGTGCTGTCGGGGAAGCGCCTTGATTGATTCGGGCGGCTTTGCTGGCCCAGGCCGGAGCGATCGGTTAGCGCCGCTGTATGCAGACGAGCCTTCCTTCCCGCTGGCGCTGCCGCCTCGAGATGGCACTTTCTCCCTCACCCCTCTCCTCACGCTCCCCCTTTCCGACTGCCTGATTTCGTTCGCCAAACGAGCGCCACCTTTTAGGGAGGTCGGAATGCCGCCATTTGCCTCGAGTGAAACCGATCCTACTGAATTTATACGCTTCTCTCTGTAGACCTTGATTTGTCTCATTCCTTTTTTTCTTTCTTTTTATCTCGTTTTCATTAAAGAGACGTCAGTGCGCAGTCTTGGTGCGAATGGAACATTCCCCGCCAGAACCGCAGTTAAGCCCAGGGCTCGAATGAATTTGGCGTAGCTGAACTTTTGTTAACGGCGGTGTGAGCGGGCGATTAATGTTCTCAGAAGGATATAGCATAATCTCACCCAAACCCGCGTATGGTCCCGGTGCCTAGTCCCGTGTGTCAGGCTGTCACCCGGAGAAAATGTACGGCACTTGTATCCGGGCTCCACCCTGCTTTGTTTGCACCGCTAGCCTGTTTACATGCTTCCTTTCACGCATAACTTGAGACAGGGTGCGCGAGGTATTTGAGAACACTGTTCTCTATCGCTATAGACACCAGCAGTGTCACCACATCTATCTAGGCGTGCACGAGCTTGCATATTGGCACCTTTACAGGTTGACGCAGTAAATGGAACGTCATGCAGTCCTCCTCGCTCCGGCCGCACACGACAGCGACTTGGAAGTTGCCACATTTCTGAACGTAGAGAAGTGTTTAGTTTACAAACTGCGGAAAGAACTGATGTGCTCTGACGATGACGTGGTATCTGTGGCGAAAAGGAAAAAGCACTGTAAGCCCCCTCTTACGCTTGCCTTCTCTCGCAATCCATTCCGTCACCCTTAAAGACCAGCGGTTATCTTGCCTTCGCATTATACGCCCTACCTATGTCCATTTCGTCGTCTTGATTTCGACTAGGATGTCATTAACTCGCGTTTGTTCTTTCACCCACTTTGATCTTTTCCTGTTAATTTACGTTACAGCTATAATTTTCTTTTTCATAGCTCGCTGCGCTTTCCTCTTCGTGAAAGAGGGGGGGGGGGGGGGGGAGGATTCTCGACGAGAGGCCTAGCCTTGTCTTCGTCTGCGTCTTAGGCAGTCACTACCTGTAACAGCACTGTGATGTTGTTGTTGTTGCCTTGGTGACATGGCACATACCCACGACGAGGGGATTGGCCAGGGTTCAGTGCGGAGACCCCATAGAATAGGGTAAACTGGCGTCAAGCTAATGGCTGTGCCTTGGGTGAAACTTTGATGATGATGATGATGATGATGATGATGATGATGATGATGATGATGTCCACTGTAAAAGCTCTGCTTTCTTTCTTCTTCCCCTTCGTTCGATTTTCTTGCATTTGCTACTGCTGATTGTCGCAGTTATCGCGCACAGTACGATATCTCAATCCTTCACTGTGACTTCTATTTCGACTTCAAGCCGAATACTCTGTAAACGGCGCCGACTATACACAGTCCACTGAAATTCGGTGGGATTATCGATGGTGACTATCCCGATGACATTACCCAGGTTGTTTGGTGTCTGTCTTATCTCATGTTTGTATATAGGCATCGTCACGGCTCCCTGAGTGCCTATCCCTCACAATGCACAACAGTCGAAACAAAGCAAGAGCAGAAGTATCTATAGACGCTTCTTTGCAGATCTTTGAAAAAGAAATGCGAGCAACGAAATGACAGCCTCTAAGATTTACTGTGCCTTTGGTGCAGGCAGCTATAAGCATGAACGCAGGTTGAAGGACCGTGAATTGTGGCAGAAAAAGAAAATTGCACCTGTACGCACTGGCAGCTCCAGTTGCGAAGCGAAAGTGTTTGTACCCAAAAATCTTGGACATCTGCTCGCCACCGCCATTTGGCGCCGCTTACTGATGACTGCCTTTATTTAATTTCAGGCGAGCATCAAGGATGAACCACGCAGAAAATGAACGGATTTATTCTCACTTAGAAATGTTTGGTTTTATGATTAAGACCTGCTTGGCTGTTTCATTACTTCGTATTGGTTTGAGAAGGGGTTATATAAAGTTTCTGTGGTGATGCGAATTGTATATTTCGTTGATCAGCTCACATGTTCGATTTTTTTTGTATAATTGTTATATTAAATTTGTGAAGAGGAAAATATTTACTTCCATGGCTCAGTTTACGCAGGTCTTATACTCTCCGAAGCCTATTGGTTTAGGTTTAAGATTATGGGGGTTTGACTTCCCAAAACGACTCGGGCGTTGAGAGACGCCGTAGTGGAGGCCTCTGGATAATTTCGACTACCTGGGGTTCTTAAACGTACACTAAAATCGCACAGTATACGGGCCTCTAGCGCTTAGTCTCGAAATGCGACAGCCGCGGCCAGGATCGCCACCTGGGCAAAATAACTGTAAACTAATGGCTTCTTCAAAATTTCTGCTCATGATGTGCACTTCACTGGAGTTTATAGTTAACGGTTCAGTGGAATTCTCTTATTTTGTTTATCTTTTTTTACTCTAGGCCCCGTTTATGCACTCTTCGTGCGGCGCCAAATGAAAACTTCAATCAAAAGCCTCTCCTGTTGTTGCAATATAAAAATTTCAAGTGCAATTTCGATTTTGGATTTTCGAGCTTAAGTCCCGTCAGAAACATGTTCGGACTTGCGGGAGCCGCTGGCTAAAGATTTCTGCCCCTTCGAAGCTTCACGTGTGGGAAGACAAAAGTCAAAAAGTCAGGCAGAAGCCGATGAGCTTTCATTAGGAGAGAGGGCGGAAATTTCCAACTTTTAAAGAAAACTCCGTGCTATCTTCAGCGGAATCGACTGTTGGGCGAGTCGGGTGCATGACTCGAAGATACCAAGGCGCAGGAGTAGACAGGTCGAACAAAGAAGGAACACAGACAAAGCGCTTACTGCAACTGTAGTTTATTGCACGAGCGCGACTTTTATAGCAAGGTGCAAGGAAAAAAACAACCAAACGAAACACACGCATGACTGGGACGATAGCTGTGTCGATATCAAATCGCACTCTCTACCAAATACACACGCTCTTTTTTTTTTGTCAAAGATACAGAGGGGGCGAATCAAAGCAGCAGGTGAGAGTATGTGTGGGCACCCCCTCTGCATCTTTGACAAAAAAAAAGCTTGTGTATTTGGCCGAGAGTGTGATTTGATATCGACACAGTTATCGTCACAGTCATGCGTGTGTTTCGTTTGGTTGTTTTTTTTTTCCCTTGCACCTTGCTATAAAAGTCGAGCTCGTGCAATAAACTACCGTTGCAGTAAGCGCCTTGTCTGTGTTCCTTCTTTGTTCGTCCTGTCTGCTCCTGCTCCTTCTACCTTCGACTATCTTCAGCGCTCAGCTCACACCCACCTCCACACGAGCGGCACATAAATGAGCCAGCCCTATCCGGGGCGACCTCTTGAGTAAGACGTAGTCATAAGGTCGCTCGATTGCCTGTGTCCTCATCTGGAGGGCGCTGAATTTATTTATTTATTTATTTATTTATTTATTTATTTATTTATTTATTTATTGGTTTGGTTTATGGGGGTTTAACGTCCCAAAGCGGCTCAGGCTATGAGGGATGCCGTAGTGGAGGGCTCCGGAAATTTCGACCATCTGGGGTTCTTTAACGTGCACTGACATCGCACAGTACACGGGCCTCTAGAATTCCGCCTCCATCAAAATTCGATTGCCGCGGCCGGGATCGAACCTGCGTCTTTCGGGCCATTATTTATTTATTTATTTACTTATACTTCAGGTCGAAATGTGGCCCAACTATGCTCTAAAGAAAACCGTCAAGAAGAGGCGTTGCCATTTCATCATCACAGCCATCATCAGCATGGACCTATGATATATCAGCGAACAGTCTGAACCTGAAAAAGCGCGCTGTCCAGGCATGTTCCCTCTGGGCGCTTGACCACCAGCTTGCACTGCGAACGTGGTTTTGCTTCCCTCCCATCAAACCGACTCGTCCTCCACGCGCAAAGCGGCGGAAAGGGTTACTCGGGCGCACCTTGCCTGGAGCCTTATTTAAGCAGTCTGGCCACGTGTCGGGCTAAAGAAACAATGCACTCGGCTGGGCGCGGCGATCACGCGCGCGCACCAATTCCACCCGCCGCCCGGATTGGTATTCAGGGCGGCTGCCGCTGGCTGCTCTTGGCTGTGGTGCACTCGTGCTGCGCGAATGCACCGCGCCTGGCCCCGAAGCAAGTGTCCCTGCACCTAAACGGCGCGACCTCACTGCGCACCCGATCTGGACCTGCGCCCAAGACTGGCTCTCGTTCCAGGAGGCTTTATTCGATCCAGGACTGGACGGAACGGTCGACAACCCGGAACACGTATATAAGTAGTGAAGTGGGGATGAGACAGAGGCAGGCGGACTGAGCCCGCTGTCAAGAGAGCTACTGTGTACGCCTAAAGTTGAACTACAGAGCTTATAAAACTTACCGACAAGTGATTTTATGTGTCCTGTTCTTTAACGGGACGGAATGCTAGATTATCCCAAACGCCTAGCTAACGTCTCGGTGATTTTACTGATAGTTCCATCGAAGAAACTTTAAGGTAATTGTATGTGTGGTGGGTCTCGAATACAATGTCACCCCCGCAGGAAGTATTGTTGATTGAAAACAATGGCATTTGCGCGCCTAGGAAAGTGAGAAACCGGTAATTTTCTGGTTTCTTTGGGACGTTCAACCCCATAAAACTCTTTCTGTGCGGGAGAAAACGAATATATAACAGCTGCATAAAGCAGAACGCAATGCGCAGTCCCGAGGGAACTTATCATACCGCAGGAACTGAAAGGAAACTATCTTTGTATCCTTTACCTACAGTTGGACACGATTCGCTCAGCTAATTACAGCTTACGAGCACTTATACTATACGCTTTATTCAGCTGGAGACAACTTGCGGTCGTCAGTGATTAGCGGTGCAACAGGAAGCAGGAAGAGTTTGGAAAGCGATCGGAAGAGGCTTCCTTCTGGTGCTTCATTTGTTGCAGCAATGATTACGCCGCCGAGGACGCCAGGCAATAATCCTGAGGTTTAGCGCAGCCGCAGGTCTTTACAGGGCCGTTAGGATGGGCCAAAAATTAAAGCTCGCAGTCACGTGCAGTTGCTACCGTTTGCATCGATATGTGCAGGAGTCCGTGCGTACAAGCGTGAAATAGTTAGGATAGTAAAAAGGTGGGGGGGGGGGGGGGGGTGCATTTGCCAGATTCTCTGAGCTCTTGAATAGCAACTTGTCAGTATGCCTAAAAATGGAAGCATGGAATAGTTGTTTGCACCTTACCAGTTCTCCCCTTTAGAACAGAAAGTTGGAGGCTAAAGGGTTGAAGATAAATAGCGGACAGTGCAGCGAGCTATGGAAACGAAAATGCTGAGCGTAACGTTAAGGCACAGGAAGAGGGCAGAGTTGGTCAGGAAACAAGTGAGAGTTGAAGATATCCTATTCGAAATCAATAAAACACATGGGCAGGGGCTGGCCATGTAATGCGAAGGCAAGATAATCGAAGGTCCCGTAAGGTAACGGAGTGGGTCTCAAAAGGAGGTCAATATAGCAGTGTGTGTCAGAAAGGCAGATGAGTAGATGGGAGGAGGACATTGGGTGGGGTAAGGTGGTCTCAGCTGTCAGAGGACAGGGTTAGTTGGCGGCCAGGGGTACAGCCCTTTGTCCTACAATGGCCGTAGTTAAGCTGGTGATGATGATAATGATGTACACGAGTCATCGCCTCGTTTCATTAGGACGACTAGGCCTTTATTATCTGTTTTTCATTTCTTTTTTTAACAAAACAGAAAGAACGAAGCATCAAGTTTCGAATGACGTTAGACAATGCTGAATATACTTCGGGGGGCTCAAAAATGCCCTGAGGTCGAATTACTGTTGTGGGATAAGGAAAAGAAAACATAGACATCCACGCATGCGCGAACGAGCGTAGTAAATACGTGCGCAAATTAGTGCACAGCACTGGAGGTGGGAGAGAAAAATTCGTGAGTACGACGCGAAACACGACGTGCAATTGTTGCAGGAACGCACTCCCGCGGAATGCTCTAGCGATTGATGATGGTTTACCGAGTCTCTCCACTGCTGTTCTGATTACTGGAACCTTCTAAAAATGTGGCCTTCCATGGAGCTCCTACAGCAGGAGGCTGTTTTGTGGACTACTTATTTATTTTCTTCGAAGGTCACCCGGAGAATATGGTTAAATTATCCTTCCACTGTACGCTATATGTAACCGAGTGTAACCACTTTTTTTATCCAGGCGATCTTGTTCTTGTTCGTATGTACCTCAGACGAACAAGAATAGACAGAGGAGACAAGAATAGACTAAGTAGAAGGCTACAGCCGCCGCCCATTGCTCCCAGTTGGTAAAGCACATTATGCGACACGCGGAAGTCGTAAATTGGCGTCCCACTGGCGGCATGTGGCTTTCTGTTCTTCTACTTTCTTGTAAATTATATTCAATTTCAACTAGTTAATCAATACATTTCCTCTCATGAACAGCCGCCGCGGTGGCCGAGTGGTTACGGCGCTCGGCTGCCGGCCCGAAAGACGCGGGTTCGATCCCGGCCGCGGCGGTCGAATTTCGATGGAGGCGAAATTCTAGAGGCCCGTGTGCTGTGCGATGTCAGTGCACGTTAGAGAACCCAAGGTAGACGAAATTTCCGGAGCCCTTCACTACCGCGTCCCTCACAAACTGAGTCGTTTTGGGACGTTAAACCCCCATAAACTAAACCATCCTCTCATGAACAATATAGCCGCAATGAAAAAAAAAATCATGTAACATTTTCCTATGCCTTTCGTTGCCGCAGAAGCTGTTGACACCTTTGTAAACATGACTGGACGTGTATTGTTATTCCTGTGAGCTATTCAACGTGTTCGTAAAATTGGGTGTGCGAAATTCTGGCGCTTGCGCGATACAATGCATTTCTGCAATAAAGAAAAAAAGGTGACCATAAGGACTAGCGGTACTCTGTACCGCTAACTTCAGAACCTTAAGCGGCTTTATGGTCCTCATGGCTCACGGCGAACACTGATCGTCGCACACGCCATGACACGCACTTTGGCACCTTGTATGAAAACACAGCTGACTACTTTAGGGTTGCACGACACTATACAGGGCCTTATTTATTTAGAGCGTCCGTAAGTGGTGTCGTGTAACTAGTGGTCTGATACGTGCCCATTGGAAGGCCACCTCGCCACCATGGCTGAAACTTGAACGACTAGAATTGCACTTACTGGCTCACGCGCGTTCTTGACAAACGCCGGTCGGTTATGCATGCCGGTCGAGGCCACGTAATGATTCGCATACCTGCCACACACTAATCATTCCCGGTTTCATTCATCAGGGTAGTTCATATTTATTTATTTTATTTACAAATACTGCTCCCTCGATCGGAGGAGAGACATAGCAGGAGTGGGTACATACATTAGTAAAAACAAATAACAAGGGTAGTTTAGAAATAGATAACATAGAAGTATTAAAAACAGATCAACAGGTCTAGTTGTTAGGCAAGCGAACAATGAACTCTTAAATTGGCAATGAGTGAAGTGAGCCGTCCAATCGATTCCAAATTTCAGCATTTAACGGGGAAAAAAAAAAGAAAATTTAAAGCAACCTTTATGTGGATTGAAAGGAACAATATTTAGTGGGTGGTTACGTCGGGTTACACGTGCGCTTTACTGTGCGCTTGAGCCTTACGTGCTGCAGCCTTACTCCGTAAGGCTGCAGCGGTGGGCTTCCTGGGAATTTCTTAAGTTGGTTACACTGTCAGCAGCTAGTATGATTGTCTTGTCTTTGATGGAGCAAGATGACATCCTTTCTCTTGCCAAGTTGCCTTGCATGCTTGCTTCTTCCTCATATGGCTTCTTTACCGGTAGTGACTGAAAGTATCAGCGCTATACTATGTACCACGAGGAAGGAAAAAAATACAAAGAAATCGCAAGTGAACACCAAATTAAGCGGAAACACAGGTCATTCCAGAGTACTGGTTTCTCCAGTGAGTATATAGTACGACCCCTCTTTCTGGCCTTCTGTGTGTTAAGGCACTACGAAATCCCGCTTCTAAAGCACAAGATAAAATTATGAATGAAGCTCCGAGGGCACTTTGAAAACGCGACAGAAAAGCACTCTGGGTGGGTGCTGGATGCATTGTACGCCACTTAGAGTTCGGGTCCTTGTTTTTTTACGATCTCCACGCATCTGTATTAGCGAGCACACAGCGCGGGCCGTGTGTAGGGCCACCTCATCACGCGCACATTTTTAACAGGCGCCGCGTCGCCCCGATGGCGTCGAACTGCGCGTGGGCAGCTGCCGCACTCGAGAGAACCGTTATTCTTTTCCTCCTCCTCTTTCCTGGTCGCACTGCGCCGAAGAAGAAGAAAGTGGCCGCGTCAACAACAACAGCAGCAGCGGCAGCAGGTCTCGCTGGCTCGATCGCCGCCGCCGCCAGCGCAGTCGTTGCGCCGACGTTAGCGTTTACGGTCCCGGCACAAAAGAAGTCCTCCGCCTCGTTCGGCGCCCAGCCGGCGAGCAAGCAAGCAACCACGGCCTCTCTCGCCTGCACTTGCTGCGAGCGCAGGAGACGAGGCATGGTAGCAGATGAGATTCTTTGTTTCTTTGCGCGAGGCTGTTCTAATTATGAGCGTCGGCTGCGCGCACGCCGCCTCCGGCCATGACTAACGAGAAGACCGAGGCGGCGGCGGCACACGGCAGTGTGTGTGTGCGCGTGTGCGCGCGCGAAAGAGGACCTTCCAGTGCCACCCCCCACAACCCCAGCCGACTGCGCCAAAAGCAACCAAGAACCGGCGCGCGGCAACAACGTCGAGCGGCGATTATCATTTATTAGGCGCCGAAGCGAGCTCAGCGCCACCTTGCGTCAGGCGTGTGCGTGCGGAGGATGCGAGCCGCGGTTCGCGAGGAAACGCAGCTGCCACACGCGCGCAGAAATTCGCGCCGTGCGCTAGATGGCGCGCGTTCGCCCTCTTTTGTTTCAGTTTCTTTTTTTTCTTTTCCTCCCGGCGTCTCGCAGCCACTGCTCACTCACTGCTCGCGGCTTCGCACCACCAAGAAGCGGGCGCGATGGAGTGGATGGCCAAGGGGGAGAGGGCTCTGTCCCTCGAAAGGTGCAAGATTCGCGCATGCGACTTTGAATCGGGAGGCGCCTCCTAGCGGAGTCAGCAGTCAGCGCTCCTCAGAAGTCTGGTGGGGAACATCGCGGTGCGCGTAGGACTGCGGGTCGGTTCCGTCGGCGGGCGTTTGCTATGCTTAGTCAGATTGGGAGCGCACCCAGTTGAAGCGTGTAATTGAAACGGGGCATGCTGTGAAAAATTATTGGAGCATCGCCTCCGTGATGTACGTGCTAGAGATAAGACGCACTACACGCTGTTTCAAATTGCGAGCAAAGCATTTTTTGTTTGTTTGTTCCCCGCTGTGACTTTGTGGAAGAAGGCTGCGAGTATGCTTCGAGTTTTAGTACCATGCATACTGGGGCGCAGTCTTCTTCATCTCCTTCGCTCCGCTGTAAATCTACGATCAGCACGTTTCCGTCCGCACGAAGCAATTAGCGCGCGCTCTTAAGAACGCCATGAATACTGAAACGACTCCCGACTGCATTTAAATAGCTTCGCTCTAGCACAAGAGGAGACGTGAGAAAAGAATAGGCGCTCTTCGCCTGTCCTGCATGACAATCAATGCGTGCAAGCATTTCTGAGGACGTGGCTGTATAAAGTCATTAACTCGGGAAGATTTCTGAGCGTTAATCATAAGGACACGTGGCACTAAATAAAAGTACATCTGCAACACAGCTGATCTCACGGTGCTGCCCACAAAAGGTCCCGCTTAAGTGGGGATGCGCGTATTAAAACTGTTTTTTTTTTATTCATGGCAGGATTCTTAATAAAAATCATCCTAAGTGTGTGAGTTTCTTCTTACGTAGAGTACAAATATAGAAAATTATAACTTGAGGTATAAGCAGTTTTGTTATTACAATTGGACTCTTTGTCAGAGGCTATTAGCCAAAAATGTTTATAAATTTTTGAAGTATTTACACAGCTGCATCACCCAAGGTGCTCTTTGTGCAGTGATGCTAATTTTACACTTGACTCAGTGAAAATATTTTGGTAAAAAATCTCTGAATTGAACGGAGAAAAATGGTTGACACGTAATTTAGGAAGGCAGGCAATTAAATTTAGTCTGTAATGCAAACGCGAGTAGAAAATAGCATCACCGCTCAGCATTACTCTTCAAGAAAAAATTAATACCTAGCTTATTTCGATTGGCCAAAGCGAACTCTCTCGGGAGAAAGCCTGTAAGGAAGGGACTGTATTTGTAAAATCACGAACTGAGATAAAATGGCTGGAAGTCTCTCTGCATTTACTGAGTCGCAGGAAATCGAGTTGCGGAAAAACGCTTGTAGCTTTGGCTGCGCTGAGGTGAGGCCATTTGAGAGGCGTCAAACAAAATGGCGCGAAGCAAGCATTCAAACCGTAGCCAAATGGCATCAATTGGAGTGAGGCTTCGGAATTGCATTCGCTTGAAGTGGAACCTTATTTCGTAACTCGCGCTTCGTCTTCCAGCTTCGCGGCTGTCTAAGTATTCATATTTTTCGTACTCTGCAATCGTTTTGAGCGTGGATATTTTGCATTGATATAGTTACAGATATAAAAAGTTCAGTAGGAAAAATTGTTTTTTTTTTTCAGAAATTAACCTTTTCTCGTTTTTTTTTTTTGCGATCTCAAGACTTGCTCCTCACGTATAGGAGATGTGAAATCGCGAGAGAGATTTTGCAGTTGGCGAGATTAGATAGCGGGTTCCTCCGTTAGCTATTTTTTTCCTTCAGCTCTTGACATTAAGTTTTCTACTTTCCTCATTTCTGGCCACGCACCTTTCAACAGTTCAGGGTTTCACTCAAGCAAAGCCTAATCGTCTCGCTCGAGTTGTTTCAGGGATGCTTACAATGAGTCTGACATTTGTGCAAGCTTACAAAGGTATCGACAAAGAAGTTACTGCGTATTAACAGCATACACTGCACCAATGCTTAAGCGATCACCGGACATCTAGAAAGCTTCCCGTTGCCTCTGCATCACGGCAACTTTTCCGCCAGCGCAGGCATTTGTAACGCATTTCTCGACATGCACTCTGTCTTTGTTAGCAGGGCATGCAAGAAGCTTTTAAAAATCTAGGGGTCGTAGGGGCCACATGGTCGCGGATAGCTTCGACTTGCTTATACGTGGACAGAGCATCACCAGTGCCCCAAGTTGAAAATCTTGTGCTCAGTTAGCGACTGTGGACCAGTTCCTTGATTTCGTAGCTTATAATCATGGGCTGTACGAAATCCTGTCCTCGCACTGTCTTCTGCTCGCGTCTACTTCTGGTCCTATCCTAGTAACAAACAATTATGACTTAGCAACAAAGCGAGTTAGCACTGCCGTTAGGTGCTCAGAAGACCATTGAAGCGTACAGCGTAGAGACCAAATTGCTATTGGTGTTTCAAGGTTGCCACAGCATACTCATGCTTACCTTGTTGAGTACCCCAGAGCATACAAGGGCGGCAGAGCACTCGACGTTTCAGTACACTTCTAATAACTCCTCACGAGTACCTCAGCGGAGAAGTTTTAAAGTGTAGGCAAACTTCTCCCTGAACGCCGCTGTTGAAAAAAAAAAAGAACTTTAAATTGTCGCCCCATTGAACTCCGTAGTTCTGAGCCTAGTGTCCCGCACAGACGCAGTTAGACGTCCCACTACAAAATAAATTGTGTGCAGTTGAGTGAGATCTGTAATCGCGAGTAAGCTCGCACCAGCATAGTTAAATAGCCTTGAGGATAAATGTTCAATGAAGCAGAAATAGAGCTAAGTGCAGAGTGAACTATGCATGGGGGGAAACAAACTGTGCAGCTGCAAGGTTTTTGGGACCTGACAAAAATAAAAACACCATTGTTTACATTTATCCACGAACACTTGAGAGCAACGACGGCAGCACGAACGGTCTTGAACAGCGGCCGGCTGCAGCTGGATTACTTGGAATTTGGCACAAGCGCTTCTAGTTCCCTTGACTGCCACTATGTGGCGCATGGCGGTGGACATTCAAATGATGATGATAACAACAACTTTAATATTCCACCAGATAAGGAGGCCCCCTACTCCCCGACCCCGGCACGCAGGCCTAGAGGACGGGGGCGGGGACCTCCGCGATCACAAGCAGGCAAAGAGGTCTTGACTCTTTGCGGCTTCTGTCGCCAGGCGGATGGCTTGTTGCTGTTGAGCAGAGACCTCGCTCCGCAGCAGGGCTTCCCAGGCTTCTCTACAATTTATGTTTGCTTTATCCCCTCGGGAGCTAGCGCATTCCCAGATTATGTGGTCGAGGGTCCCTCTCTCCCCACAGTGCTTGCACTTATCGTTTTTTCTATCACCAGTCTGAATATGATAAGTCCAGACCGGGTTTACGAAGTTCCCAGCTTGAAGGCGCCGCCATGCGACTGCTTCCCTATTGTTTAGATTTTTGTCCGGTGGTGGCAGCAGTCTCCTGCATAACCTATAATTTTCAACAATCTCCGTGTAAGTTTGCAGACGCTCGTCCATATTCCGGCCCGCGAGTTAGCCCGAGCTCTCTACTTCCGGGTGGCTGTGGAGCCGCCCGACTGCCGGAATATGGACATTCAAAAATAGCGCGTTGACGTCATCGGTAACGTCACAAATACAGAGAATAACCGAGTGGCTGCAGAACAGAACGTCATATACCGCTAGACTTAGCGGCACTGTCTGGGCGCTGTCCCGAGTTCCTGGTATCGAGAAAGCGCGGTCCATGACTGAAACGGGAGACACCTCCGAGAGGGACATCGTATGAGATTGCGAGAAATCGAGCACCAGTCAAGTCCCATCCGCTGCCGTCTTCATAAGCGCCAGCTAACGACCGCCGTCTTGTCTCCTCGCTGCAGCTGTCCCGCCCGACAGTAGCGGCACGGCATACCGCGGCGTGGGCGGCGCGCACAATGGCGTGCCTTCGAGGGGCGAATTACAACGCTTCCGCTTCGTCGCGGGCTTCCTTTTCCCGCCTTTCCTCCGGGAGCGCGGTGACCGCCGGCCCAGTTGCGCCGGCCGGCGGAGCAGCGGCTCGGCCCAGCAGTTCGTATTACGTTTTCGTCTTGCTCTTTCCCGGCCGTTCCTCGGGACTCTTGCGTTTTCTTGACGCCGCGCACATTCTTGCAGAAACGGCTCGAAAATTGCGCGGCAATAAAGACAGCCGCGTATGGAGCCGAGACTGAGCGGCACCCTGAAGCGTGCAGGGCGCGAGTGGCGTTGGGTGGGAGTGGAGGACTTTGTGGAGTGTGTGTCTGTGAGTAGGGGGGGGGGGGGGGGGGGGTACATCTCGTGAAGAGGTGCGCCAATTGTTCCTTCTCACGCGCGGGAAACGGAGCGGGAATTTTTTGCTTGGGGGCCGCGGAAAAGAAAAAAAAAGGAAAAGAGATGACACGCAGGAATAAAAGATTCGCCAAGGCAAGGCGCAGTCGCTCTCTGCGGCGCTTCTTCTGTACGCGGGCTCAAAGTGCTTTTGCGACTGATGGAGTCGGCACACGGTCGAGGCTGTAATTATAAATATGCGCTTGAAAAAAAAGAGATAAACCTGAAACGATGAAGGAAGGAGGAGATGGCGGAGAAAACGACGAGTAAAGAAAAGAAAAAAAGGAAAAAGCTATCTCGGGGGCGTCGCGCTGCGTGGCTTGAGCCCATGCCGTGAGCGGTCAGCCGCGCTGGAGGGGCGCGTCGGAAAACCAGGAAAACATTCGCGTTCCTTAAAAGTGGTCCGCGCGGCTCGTTTGTTTGCATCCTTGATGTTTGTGTTGTAAGAATGCTGTCAGCGATGCCTGTGTATATTGTGTCTTAAATATGTGAGCGCATTTACGTAACTCACTCTTCTGTTAGTTTTTTTCCCCTCATTGTTGGTAACCATGTCTAGTTATTTGGCGCGCGCACTACTTACGTAATGACTGGTCTTTAAAAACTATTCTGTGAGTAGCAAGAAATAGTGCGAAACCGGTTTACGGTGCACAAAATAGCAAACCACAGCTTTACTTTTGGCGTAGGATACGAAAGGCTTTCCTGATGATGATGCGGACGATGTTGACTATTTGTGGTGCAAGCGCATCTGTCGTCAATGAGCACCATAGAACAAGGTGTTTTTCGCCTACTCAGGGTGGTGTCAAAGACTGCTTTCCCACTCTAAAGAAGTGGGGCACCAGGCCAGGGGCAATTAAGCTTGTACCGACTGTATCAGCGGTGGGTGCCCGGCTGCAGTAGGGATCGAACCCCGCACCTCCCACCATCCGGTGCTCGGCTCTTCTAGAGTGAGATACTTGGGAAAAGGGTCTTCTACCAAACCGTTGCCTCGATGGATCAGTGATGAGTTCCGCGGTCAGGCAACCATAAATCTGCCTCGTGCGGTAGAAGTCCACTTGTGATCCTTTTTCGACTTTCCTGTGAGTTTACTCTGCGTCTCTTCCAAGCCCACAGTGACGGGATTTGAAGGCGCAGGCTCATTTGCCAAGCCGTGCAACCCTAGCAAATCGAGCACCAGGCCAGGGCAAACCTTGTACCCATTTTGAGGAAACCGGTGGCTAACCGGTCAGCAGCGGGAGTCGAACCCACTACCTCCCTAAGCCGAGGCGGGTGCTCTACTCGAGGCCACCGGTGCGGTACGAAAGGCTTTCCTTCCGCAATATAGGAGGAACGTCTTTCTCTCGAAGTTCCGCAGCATAAGCTAAACAATGGTACAACGCACTCGCGTTTCTTCGTCTCGTTTAATAATAATAATAATTGGTTTTTTGGGGAAAGGAAATGGCGCAGTATCTGTCTCATATATCGTTGGACACCTGAACCGCTCCGTAAGGGAAGGGATAAAGGAGGGAGTGACAGAAGAAAGGAAGAATGAGGTGCCGTAGTGGAGGGCTCCGGAATAATTTCGACCGCCTGGGGATCTTTAACGTGCACTGACATCGCACAGCACACGGGCGCCTTGGCGTTTTTCCCCCATAAAAACGCAGCCGCCGCGGTCGGGTTCGAACCCGGGAACTCCGGATCTCGTTGAATTCGAACCTCCGCTTTTTCGAACTGACGCTAAAGGATTTCCTTTTAATTCGGGCGCCTCATAACTCTAATAAAGTTTATACCACCTCAAATTATCGAAAATGGATGGTAATCATACTTCCTGTTCCATCACTATCTTCAGGTCGTGTCATATCACGATTTGAAACGCAAGAACTCTCTCGCACCTGGAGTGTTTTCCGACAGTATGTATAACCGTGAACTCTGCTTGATGTCTTGTCATCTCCTCGAGTGTTTTACGTATGACTCGACACAAACTTGCGACTGTGATGTCTCAAAGATTTGTGACGCTGGAAGTTCCTGAAGTATTTAAAGTGAAGCTTTATTCATAAAGCGCGAACCTCTAGAGTACCGAAAGAAACAATTATCAATGCAGACCCCTCGACTTAAGAGCCGTGAAACTGCATTGAATGAGGCATTAAAGGAAAGCCAATCCTGTACTGCTCAGTACGCACTGGACAAGAAAAGACATTGGTATTCTTAAAACAAAATGTGCCCCTAGGGGCGGTAGTGCCCCTTCTAGGTCCTCGCACTCATGACAGAAGCGCAACAGCGTAGAAAGACTGAATGAAAATGGCCGAACGTGGCACTTCTTCCAGCTGTTTTAACTTCCCAACAACACTGTAAACATATTGAAAACACAAACTTGAGGAAAAAACATTGACACGGCACAGGACACCGCAACCAAACAACATTAAAGGCGCGGCGATAAAAAAATAATTTCCTTACTCGGCCAAAAAACTACTCCTTGTCACTCAACGGACCGCGGCGGCTGCGTTTTTATGGAGGCAAAACGCTAAGGCGCCCGTGTGATGTGCGATGTCAGTGCACGTTAAAGATCCCCAGGTGGACGAAATTATTCCGGAGCCCTCCACTACGGCACATCTAATTCTTCCCTTCTTCTTTCACTCCCTGCTTTATCCCTTCCCTTACGGCGCGGTTCATGTGTCCGCCGATATATGAGACAGATACTGCGTCATTTCCTTTTCCCCAAAACCAATTATCACTCAACTAAGTACACGTGGAGTGCTATGCGCACGTCGCCCAAGCGACGGTGGGTTGGTTTGAAGTACTGTACCCTGGCATTGGTGCCTGTGTTTTTGTGCTCCGGCTGCTAGTCTTCTGACAGTCATGAATCAAGCGTTTCTGCTTGCCCAGGTGTGTACACCATACTGCCTCGCACTCCTTTATTTTTTTGCTTCGACAGCTACAAGTGTTTACAACTGGTCTTAAACGTGCTTCCGGGTGGCCTTTGAGAAACGAAATACCTCACCACCTTTCTCCTCAGGAGTGGCAAAATCCTCTTCTCACCCGAGTCATATCTCTGTAAGGAACACGACCTCGGGATCCGCTCGTTGCGTGTTTTCCGTAGACCAGTGAAGCATTGCCCTGAGCTGTGGCCTGTATATGCGCTGGCACGCAAGGAATTCCACTATTCCCTCCTACCCACATACACCGCACCATACAGTCGGAACGGCATCGGGAATGGCCCCGGCAAGAATCCTCAAGCAGTGTAGCTTTAAGGAATTCTGTCTTACCCACTGCTGCAGCTAGGCTTCGAACGCTGATAAAGCATCGCAAGAAGTTATAAATAACAAAAAAAATCTTTCAGGATGGTTACTAGTGTGTATCGCGATTGTTTGAGCGTGAGCTGTGATGTGAGAGCAAATAATTTTTATATTTACTCGTGAGCGTTAGAAGGGACTTGTTACGGAGGAAGTGGCGGATCATCAGAGTTAAGCACTTCCCGCCGGTTTGTGAGCAAACTGCCCACGGGGCGGGGGGGGGGGGGGGGGGCAGTTAAATTAATGAGGTCGCACACAAACCCCATCGGTGGCAGCACCTGCCATCGCAGGGCATTGGCGCATCGCTTAATGAGGACTCCCACGAATCTATGAATGTGAAGTATTGAATGACCGATGCCGCGGCGTTAAAAGAAGATCACAAGAACGAAGACGCCAAGAACGACAAATGAAAAAAATTAAAGAGAAATCGATGTGTGCTCAGTGACGGTGACTGCTCACGCGTTCCCGTCGTGCCGCCCAAGCGAGCGCTGTTGAGTTTTTCTGGCCTAAACTACTAGGCTTTCCTGCAGTGCTCGAGCGCATGCGCTGCAACACGCGTCGCCTTGTGCACCATACCTCTTCCGCATAGTCTCGGTTATCTTAACATTTATGCAGTGCCGCAGGAGCGTCTTGGCTCTCTGCCAAGTCCTCCGAGCGAGCCACCGAAGGATCTGGAACTGAGAACAAGCCGAGAAGGGCCAGGTCATTGAAATTATTCTATTTTAGGAGACAATTTGCTGATGTTGACGAGACCACCAGCACACGGAGCAGCTAAGCCAGATCGGGCAGGAATCGCCAACGGGTGAAGACAGCTCGAGTAGGAGACACGTGCGTGGCCTATCAGCGGTGACGAAGAAGCGTGGCTGACACTTCGTGCTGCCGACACAGACGACGACGGAGCAAAACTGAGGAACAATCTAATAAGTGCTAACGCTCTAAAGGTGCGCCTCTCCTTCGCAAGGCGTAAAGCCTATCGAACTCTTTCCATTTAAAGAGCCTTCTGGAGATGCATGCCTAATCAAAGCTGTATAAGGTGGGTATCATAACTTGCTATGAAGACAAGGATTATGAGCCTGCGTATAAAAGCGTATATAGAACGGGAGCTTCCTTGAAAGATCATGTGTTCTGTCGACGTTATATCTTCCTAGTCTTCGTCTTCTCCTTATAGGAGCTCTCACGATAACCTAGCCCAAGCAGCACAGGTAATCGGCCCAGTACTGCAACACGATGATTCCATCCTGGTCCTTTTGTAGGTGTGTTCTGTTGAGGCCATTTTGTAGTTCTCATTTTCCGCCTTCCAAACTCACCTTTATAACGGCGTATCTTATCTTCTCCTTCCTAGTTGAAACGCATCCTGACAGCTGTGTTTTATCGAGGTTACACCGATCATCACTGCTAGCGTAGTGCCTATAAGTGGTTCTCATTTAAAGAAAACTAGTCAAATCAAGTAAGAGCGAAAAAAAAAACAAGTGGATTTTCACTGATGGAGGATAAATGATACCGCGGTATGATCCTGACTTGCGCGCAGAGTGGCTATTGAACGTCATGACTCGTAGGATGCCTCTACATCCAGCACCAATATTCTGGCGGTGCTGGCACATAGACGCCTCGGTAGCTGAATAATAGCAACGCTTTCATTTAATTTTCATTAACCAAAGATTTCCAGCTTTCTTCCATTCCGAATTTGTATTAGCATCCTTATTCTCCAATCACATTTAGTGGAAGGAAAATGGACAGTGTTGCTTGCGTAGGCTGGTAGCTTTATTCTCTGCTGGAAAAGAAAAGTAAAGGGGAGGAGGATATCCTTCACCCTTTTGTGAGAAGAGGTGTAAATGCTGTGGCGTCGGAGCTACATTTTTCCGCTGGGGGAGCGAAAAAATACTGTCTTAAACGCTATTACCATCATCATCAGCATCATCATCACCACCACCACCACACCACTGATTTTCCTGGAAGGCTTACGCACGCGCTATATAGCGGTGTTACAGAAAAATCGCTATCATTCGAGGGTCGCGGGCACCCAAAAAAGCGGCGAATGTCAGGACTAACCGATCGTTACCAGTCGGTCAAAATTGAGAACCTCATTTCTAAACCCACTCGCGTATTATCCGGTGTCCCACAGGGCTCAGTATTAGGGCCATTACTTTTTCTAATTTATATAAACGACATAGCCTCTAATATTACTTCATCAATACGGCTTTTCGCAGACGACTGCGTAATATACAGGCAGATAACCACCCCGACTGATGCACTAGCTCTCCAATCAGATCTAACAGAACTAACTGAATGGTGTTCAACGTGGCAGATGGATATTAATGTCAGTAAAACTAAGCATGTAAGATTCTCTAGCGTAGCAGAAACATCACAGAATAATTACCGGTTAAATAATAGTGGAATTGACTCCGTGTCGTGTATAAAATATCTGGGAGTGTTTTTCAGTCAGAACTTAACCTGGGATGCTCACATTGAATACATAACTAATAAAGCCTTTAAAAAAATTGGTCTCTTGAAACGCCGTTTACCCCTTGCGAACGCTGAAACACGGCACAGCGCTTAAACAACGCTTATCAGATCATCTGTTGAATACGCTTCTGTTATATGGAACCCCTCCCACGCGATTCTTACAAATGCTCTAGAAGCAGTACAAAATAAAGCCGTCAGAGTCATACTGTCATCCTACTCACGTCATCAAAGCGTATCAGCAATGAAGCAAGCCATGAATCTTCAACCTCTTGCTACACGTAGAAAGTTCGCCCGGTTGTTATTATTTCACACCTTATACCATAGCGAAACGCCATTCTCCCGAAATCGTATCTTTCCTGCACCTCATTGTTCAGCTCGCCTGGATCATGCGCATAAGGTACGTCCGATTTTCGCTCGCACACTAAAATATCAGAAGTCACCGCTGGTTTTGTCAATAAATGAATGGAACTCATTGCCACCCAGCCTTCTCGGCCATACTGAATTATCATCTTTTCAAACAGCTTTACTAACATTTCTGAACACGGAAAATGCGTCATAGAGTGCTGAATGATTTACCGTGTCCGTGACTTTTTGGCGGTCCTTTTTTGCTTTGCCATTTCTTGTGTGCTGAACAGCTCCGGAGCCTCTTTTATGTGCCATTGTATTTTTAGTTACTTATTTTGCCCTAATTATTACTCACTTGTTTGAACGTGTTGAATTTTGTGGTTTCAATATGCTATACTGCACTTAACCAAATGTTACCCAAACTCTGCCCTCTGTATATTTACCATCATTTGTTATGAGTTGATTTGTTATGTGTGCTTTCTTTTCATCATTCCCCCCCTATGTAATGCCCTCTTCTGGGTCTTTAGGGTAAATAAATAAATAAATAAATATCGTGTGATCCCCAAGACTTTTGCCTTCTGCGAATAAACCCGACTTTCCTGACGCGGGCTGCGGCCCAGGAGGTGCTCTTAGACGGGGGGAGCCTTGCTACCTCATCTGTAAATCAGGGGGAGCCATCACTCCGCCTGCACCCCTTGTTCCGGCGCCCCTGTGTAAATGTTAGAAATGTGCTATTTAAACTATGTGAACGGCTCCTATCTCTGGTAAGAAGGCTGCAAACTCACCGCACAGCCCTGCCGTAATACATATTAAAGCTTGCAGTATATATCTTACTGAATAATTTTTCATTAACTCTAGAAGGCGCTGTAACGGAATCGCGCTCGGTGGTCAGTAGGTGAGAGAATTGCTACGATGTGTTACAACTCGCGTGACAAATGTGCGAGTAGGTAGTACACTGCATACTCTATACTTTATATTGAATAGATCCATGTACATTGTGTCATCTTCGAGAGACCGGTCAATCGATGCCGCGCTACTCACGTCCCAGATGTGACAAAAGAGCACACTGAGGGCTAAGCCTGCCTGCCACTCTCACACCACCTCGACCGTGTACACACGAATCGGTTGCCGCCGAATTGGTATGTGTCGATCTCGGCAATAACGAACGAAACACATTATTAATGTGCATTAAGTCATATCACTGTTTAAGCAAGAATCAATTTTTGAGTAGTTCTCCAAAGGAAAGCGGTGCCCTTTCATGTCCAACACAGAAATAAGAATAAATTTGGCTACAGAGGGGAAGCTAAAAGCTATCTTTCATAGCGACCCTGTGTGTCTCGCAATTCCACTTTCCAGTGAGCATCCCGGATGTTGATTGTTGGGGTCGTGGTGATGACGATGAACAGCGCCCTTTCTAAACGGGCCCCGCGTCAAAACAGACGCCCCGACCGATTAGACGATTGATTGGCGCCTCCCTAGTGTTCATCGCTGCGTTAATAATAATAATAATAATAATAATAATAATAATAATAATAATAATAATAATAATAATAATAATAATAATAATAATAATAATTAATTTTTGGGGAAAGGAAATGGCGCAGTATCTGTCTCATATATCGTTGGACACCTGAACCGCGCCGTATGGGAAGGGATAAGGGAGGGAGTGAAAGAAGAAAGGAAGGAAGAGGTGCCGTGGTGGAGGGCTCCGGAATAATTTCGACCACCTGGGGATCTTTAACGTGCACTGACATCGCACAGCACACGGGCCCCTTAGCGTTTTTCCTCCATAAAAACGCAGCCGCCGCGGTCGGGTTCGAACCCGGGAACTCCGGATCAGTAGTCGAGCGCCCTAACCACTGAGCTACCACGGCGGGTCATCGCTGCGTTCCTGTTTCATCATTTTTCTCCAGGTAATATTAATAATAATTGGTTTTGGGGGGAAAGGAAATGGCACAGTATCTGTCTCATATATCGTTGGACACCTGAACCGCGCCGTAAGGGAAGGGATAAAGGAGGGAGTGAAAGAAGAAAGGACGGAAGAAGTGCCGTAGTGGAGGGCTCCGGAATAATTTCAACCACCTGGGGATCTTTAACGTGCACTGACATCGCACAGCACACGGGCGCCTTAGCGTTTTGCCTCCAAGTGGAAGAACCGCTTTAAAGCGCCGAAGCTGGTCTCGCGAAACTGATGGGAATTTAAGGAAGTTAGCGCAATGCGATCGCTCCAAATGAAGTTGCCGGCCGCCCTTCAATTAAGTGCCTCAAAAAGGCGTTCAAAGAGGCCATCCACGCAGAAACCCCGAGACCCTCTTAGCGGATCTCTTTCCGTGCATGCTCACACGGCGGGGTGTGCGTCATGAGCCTCGGTCAGCGCGTCGGAGGCGGCGGCTCGCGCGCTGTAATCGCTGGCGAGTGCCGCCAGGGGGGGGTGCCGCGTGTGTCCGGCCGCCCTGTCTTCCGGTGCCTTTCCTGACGGCCTCGCGTGTCCCTCCGTCCGTGACGGTTCGGACGGGACGGACGGCGTAGGCGTCGGCCAAATTGGCGCCTCTAATGGGGCCCCCGCGCAATTAGCCCCGGACGGTCTTTTTGGGGCTCCAAAGTGGCGCTTTGAGGAAACGCGCGCAGCAGTTTCCGCGTAAGGCGCGACCGCCCGGGAGGGTGGATGACCTCCGGGCGGTGAAGGCTGCCAAGAAAAGGCTTTGGCAAAGACACATCACAGTCTTGGCTTGAGCTGCTTAAACACGTGGACTTAAGGCACCGGATCTTGGTAAGCGCAGCTGTGTGAGGAAGTGACCCCATAACGGTACCTAGATATGCCGCTGCGGCGGCGTTACGAAATGACAGTACGCGAAGGGTTCCGGTGGAGCGCTCTTAAACCGGAGTAAGACGCCACCCGTAGCTCTGAGAACCGCGCTAATGCTGCAATTAATAGCGCTGTCATTGTTTTTAACGGTACTAGTTGAAAACCACATTTGACGCTGAACATAATGAAAGCAAGCAGCAGCAACTTTAATTCCTGCGCCAATGGAATTGAAAACGAGAATATAAATCCCTTACATTAGCTCACCGATGCTCATGTCAGTGAAGCGAGAGGTGTTTGTTTCCTCAGGTGTTTGTTCCTTCTTTTTTCTCAAAGTAAAATCAACTGAAAGAAGAAAACGTTCTAGGTGAGCATGAGATGTCGATATCGCTGCGATGCGTGTTGTGTGCGAACTTACAAAAAAAATGAGATGAACAAAAATCGCTAGATGGGGCCTCAAAAGAAACCACGTATTGAAAAACATGTGCTTGCAACAAGGGATACGTATGGCTAGAAAACCAAACCAGATTTGAGAGGGCCATTCTAGAACTGCATTTAAACTTGCACCAGCGGTGCATTCTAATGTGGACCAGCAAGCCTATCATTCAGCTAATCCGCAAGTCAGCTGCCGCCAGCGGAGGCCTGGACTAGGGGCCCCGACCACCCGGCTCCTGCGAATTACTCTATTCTAAATAAAAGTTTTTTTCTTTCACTATCGGTCAGCTTGTCATTGTGATGTCGGCTACTCCTAGAATACGCACTTGATGTATCTGCAGGCTGGAGCCAACTTGTGTGTGTGTGTGTGTGTGTGTGTGTGTGTGTGTGTGTGTGTGTGTGTGTGTGTGTGTGTGTGTGTGTGTGTGTGTGTGTGTGTGTGTGTGTGTGTGTGTGTGTGTGTGTGTGTGTGTGTGTGTGTGTGTGTGTGTGTGTGTGTGTGTGTGTGTGTGTGTGTGTGTGTGTGTGTGTGTGTGTGTGTGTGTGTGTGTGTGTGTGTGTGTGTGTGTGTGTGTGTGTGTGTGTGTGTGTGTGTGTGTGTGTGTGTGTGTGTGTGTGTGTGTGTGTGTGTGTGTGTGTGTGTGTGTGTGTGTGTGTGTGTGTGTGTGTGTGTGTGTGTGTGTGTGTGTGTGTGTGTGTGTGTGTGTGTGTGTGTGTGTGTGTGTGTGTGTGTGTGTGTGTGTGTGTGTGTGTGTGTGTGTGTGTGTGTGTGTGTGTGTGTGTGTGTGTGTGTGTGTGTGTGTGTGTGTGTGTGTGTGTGTGTGTGTGTGTGTGTGTGTGTGTGTGTGTGTGTGTGTGTGTGTGTGTGTGTGTGTGTGTGTGTGTGTGTGTGTGTGTGTGTGTGTGTGTGTGTGTGTGTGTGTGTGTGTGTGTGTGTGTGTGTGTGTGTGTGTGTGTGTGTGTGTGTGTGTGTGTGTGTGTGTAGAGAGAGAGAGAGAGAGAGAGGGAGAAAGCGAGCCTACTGTGATTAGAACTGAAAGGTATTGTGAAGGTATAAAGTTCCTTGCCTTGGCATGTATGCCTCCATGCACACATTTAGGACTATACGAGGCATTTGGATATCGCAGCATATATCTAAGGTTACGACAAGGTCGAGCGCCAGTAAGAGCCCGTGAGCTGGCCTTGTTTCCGGCGGTAATTTCTATATCTAGTTCCCTATCACTGGGCAAAGAGGAGCCCCCAACAGTGGC
This sequence comes from Amblyomma americanum, assembly GCA_030143305.2. Taxonomy (NCBI): domain Eukaryota; kingdom Metazoa; phylum Arthropoda; class Arachnida; order Ixodida; family Ixodidae; genus Amblyomma; species Amblyomma americanum. The sequence continues at coordinate 45,687 of JARKHS020016489.1, read as the reverse complement.
AACACACTGTTGCTTCAGGCACACGGTGTGGCCAGAAAGTTATTCACTAATGGATCAAGGTGGAGTTTATAAAGAAAGGACAGTCGCGTTGACTGTCTCAATTTGGGCTGACACTTTAACGGAACATAGATGAAAGCGATAAAAGGAGTGAACAAATTTACAGGATGCATGGTTGTGAGTCCCTAACGCGAATGTTCAGCATTATCTGTCGCGAAGGCGCCAAGGCGCGTTGCAGTGGAGTCATGCGTGACGTCAGCGTAGTTTGTGGTCTGTGCTTGCAGTTCGGACGCCAACGACGCCGCAAAACATTGGCAATGGTCATTAATAGGTAACGCTGTAAAAGGTGGAGATTGAGAAAAGTGCAAGTCCAGAACTTCAGGAGAGAGGGCGAGGGCTACTGTTCGCCTTAAACCACTTCGTTTATTTTGTTTTTGTTTTCCCCCGAACATAATTTGCTTGTTACAGGACTCTTTTCGATAGAATCGGAACACCTTAATTTTCGCAGTTCTCCGGAACATGGCATGGACTATTTGAGCCTTGCCTTGTTTCACGTCCAACATTCTCGGACAAAAAATTTGATAATTGGAAAATTGTAAGATGCTGCTATGGAAATATTGAAGGTAATGGTCTAGTCTTCTGATTTGCAGCAAAATCTTTCTCTTAAAGTGTTCGCATTGATCGCATCTAACTGTTAAGACTGCCATAGGAAACCCAAGGGAAACGCTTTTGACGATAGCAAAAACGTTAGCAAAAGAAATGCAAGACTGTCGTCGAGTGATCTGCGGATATATTGATTATTATGGTGAAATCGTAGATTGGTATGAAAGAAAAACTGCGTTCATAAAAAGTTTCCCGCTCAGAAGTGTTTTTGTCCAGAATTTTTGGGTATGGGCCACAAAGCGTGCGAGCCACACTGTCAGTATCGTGGCAGGCGCCCCGAATCTGCTCCACAAGACACACATCTGGTACTGTACAGACAGGCCTGGCAGCCAGCAGCCCTCTAGTAGCCAGTGACGCTATGTAGTCGAGGAGCGCAAAGAAGCAGCGGCGGGCAACGTTCGTGGGAAGGAGCTGGGCAGATTTCCGGCGTTGCTCGACGGCCGCCGTCCAGCGAATGAATAACGCTCGCGATATGTTTGTTTTCCAGAAAACGGCCTGATCCTCCCACACTCCCCGAAACTGGGCCATGCCTGCTCCGTCCGCAGAGTGTCTGGCGAGTGACGCATTCGTTACACCTCTCGGCGCCTCACTTTTCCTTCATTCGCTCGGCCTCGGTACAAGACGGGTCTATACATGCCAGACATTGTCCGTCCGCGCCCCGAAACAACGACCGTTTCGCCGCCCGTGGCCGGCAATCGCCGATGGGAAACTCGGGGCTCCGCGAAACGCTCGTTTCCCTTCTCGCGCCATGATTTAAGCGTCTCCCCGCGATTCTCACGCGTCGGGTGCCGCGGCAGGCGAAGGAAGTCCCTGACAGATGCCGCAGTGGTAGTATGTGTCTTGAGACTGTGCACGCGCTCTCTTCCATGGCGGTCACCCTCGTCCAGAAAACAAAGAAGAAAGATCGCCTCGGCTCCAATTAAATCATCCGGAAGCGGAAGTTGCGTCAGCTCGTGATTGCTCCCCAACGACAGGTGGCGGAGTGGAGCTGGCGGACCTAAGAGAGAGTACGTACTCCGCGGCCTTGAGCGCGGACGCTGGCCCGCGCTGGAAACTGTAGGGCTCACTCGGCTCACGGTGTGGCGCAGCGGTCGCAACTCACGGATCGCTTCCGGTGTCCGTGCTATACTCACTCCTCTGTACGCTCACGCACAAGCTGTGGTCCTGCAACCCTGTCGGCCCGTTGGGAGAGTTGTCGGTACTTCGTCCTTCACAAGTGTCGAGACTTGCGTTCTTCGTATGGCGCATAAACTGTGAAGCTGAATGTCTCCTCCTCCGGTGTGACAGTGACGCCAGCGCATGTGGACACACTGGCCTCAGCACTGAGCCCTGTTAGCGTTTATCGACGAAACCACCCTGTGCGTTTCGTTCAGTTTGTGTCAAAGGGTGAACCTTGGCTATAAATTTAAAAAAAAAGAAGACAATACATAAACAGGGTTGCAAACGAAATGCATGTTGGGTTGGCTCGCTCCTAAACTAACGCATTCTGATTTAGAATGTTGGCGCAGGAGCATTTCGATATAGTGTCGGATACAACTCAAGAACGAAGCGGCAAGTGTTCCTCAAAGGAAGCACTCCAGACAATGGCATCGAGTGCTTTTCATGAAGTCGCGGCCAATCCGATTAATTCGTGGTTAATTCCAATTCATCTGCTACTCCCCGCAATTTCACGCTAGCAGTTCCAAGGGGATCTGTCAAGGCGGGAGGGGAGGGAGGTGGAGGGAACCGGTTAACGCCATTGGTTGAAGGCGCTCCTTTGAGAGGCGTTTGCCGCTGCGTTCTTGAGTTGTACCCTAGTATAGTATGGTGTTGTTAGGATTGGTCCGCTACAGTTCAGAACTTCTTGTTGTGACAGACGTCGGCACAGAAGCAACCTGACAGAATGGCATTATTGGTCATTGGCTTCTGCGCGAAGCAGAAGTGTACAATTTAGTGCATTCATACGGAAGACGTTGCCCCCATTGATAATAGCGACGCCTGTGTAACGTTCAAGCATCGATTATAAAGTGCACGCACGTACACTGAGGCGATTGTCAGCGCACAATAGAACCACAGCGACGTGAAGGGCAAACCACGTTGAGGAAGGTCGCGCAAAGCTGTCACACTGCAAGCTCGGTTGTTGCGGCCATCTCATCCACACGAATCGGATGATTACGGCCAAGTAACTGTGTCCCTCTGGATGTCGGCATCAGTCAGTTAAAATTAATGTTGCCAACCTTTCTATATCGCGAAGTCTGCGCCGGGTAGATCCCGGGAACGTCCACGCAGGCGCAGGAAGAGAACACCATGCGCAAGTTGGTCTGAGCAATAGCCCACGCCAAGCCAAAGGTGGAAGTTTCCTGGATAACATTGGCAGTCTGCGTCACCACTTGTACTGATGTGAGTCACAACGGCATGCAGTCCATGCAGCAGACATGGGAATTAGCCATCGCATAAAATTTGTTACAGCGACAGCTGTTATAAGCGCCCGCTCCTGGATTTCGCGTCGTAGTAGTCGTCGGCGTAACCCATGGGTATGTTGTCATGGGAACCACTCCTAAGGCGGTTATCGCGCAAGGAGGAAAGTATGACGTTAGCCAAGAAATGCGTAACAGGTAGGTGGTCACCACAGGAACCATCCGGAGGGCAGTTGCTGTGGAAGGAGAACGGTATCGGAGGGCAGAGGAATCCCCGACCGGAGGGTGGTTATCCTGGAAAGAGGAGGGTTTGCCCAGGACGTAAGAAGGCGCAACCGGTCGGAGGTTGCCACGGATACTAACTACCAAGACTGTAGTTACGCTGGAAGGAAGCTTTTTGGCGAGATCGTAGGAAGGCGTAGCCAGAGGGTGGTTACAGCGGTAACCGTCTAGAAGGTCGTTACCGTGAACGCCTATGAAGATACCAAGGTTCTAGGGGATAAGAGTGGTCCTACCCCTGCAGAGGTTTTGAGGTTCAAGGGCGTCGCACATGCCCTAGTAGACGGCCTCAAAAGCAGACCTTGTGGCCTTGAAACTTTTGACGCACTCTGTATTTTTGCGGCCTCCACTTTCTCGAAGCGACAAAAAAATGGGCTTTGAGAGGAACACAGAGATGTCATCGTGGGCACTATCAGGCAGTGGGTCACTTCCGATGACACAGACTTTTACCGGCGTGGCATGGATGCTCCCTCCCGTTCGACAACACGGCAACTGCATGGACGACGATGGGGACATTCGCTTCTGGCGTCTTGCCGGTGCTTCCGGGTCTGACGAGCAATCGCCGCCTTACCAAATGCGCAAAGGGGGCTTTCGTTTGGCGACGCTATTCGTCCCGGCGGCCTTTCCCCGCCCCCTGCTTCTTTCTGCGTGTCCCCAGTTCCGGCACAAATTGGCCGGCGGTTGGGAGAGGGGCCTCCATCGATGACGTCAGCCGGTCGCCTAAGCGGATATCGCCAGCTCTAGCTTTTAGTTTTCTTTCAAAGTCTGTCGACGTCGGCGCTCAATCGCCTAGCCTCCGGTCCTCCTTTCCCTGCCGCACTCTGACTGCGCGATGGGCTTGCAGTTTCCCGTCAGACAGAAACGAAGACAAGATAAAAAGGCAAAGACACATGGGGGCCTCTCCAACCGGCTGTAGCCTCGGCTGTCCGGAAACATGAGTCCTCCGAATGCGAGATGGAGGAGGAGGAGGAAGAAGAGGGTGTAGAGGCGCGCGGCGAGTATTAGCGGTCGATTCATCACCTCTTTTGCCAACTGCGTCCAATCAACGAGAAATCGAGTCCGCCCTTAATTAGCATGGACGAGCGGGTCCGTTTACGGAGTGGCCGCCACTGGCGCCTCTCTCTCTCTTCATCGCCGCACATCGCGAACGGCTTTGGTCGCCCGGGGCGTCCGCGGCCGACTTCAAAGCGCGGCGAGAGAAGGGGGCGTGTCTCTGCGCCGCGCGCGCCCGCGCGCGCCCGCTCGGAGAGCGGCTCTCCCACATCGAAGCGCGGGCGAAACCTGAGCATCCGGAAGCACGCACGGCGCGGCTGTAGGCAGTCGTGCGGAAGCTGATTCAAAAAACGCGGCTTCGTTTGAGCCGCCGCCATTGTGTCATCACTGCTGCTGGTGCCACGTAGAGGTGAATGCTATCTGTTGTGTGCTCCGGTGCCAAGTGTTTCCAGCAGCGGAAAATGCCCGAGGCGCGAAGTTGGTCGCTCGCGCTTTTTGTTGGGCTTATTGATGCATACTGTATCAGATATGGCCGTCTGGAAAGCGGCCCGATAACGTGCCAACGCCCCTTCTTCCTTTCCCTTTCCCTCACTGCAGCCGCAGCTACAAATCTATGCACAATAAAGCACCGGGCGTCTTTCGTGGCCTAGCCTACAGATGTGTCGTGTCTCTGCATGAAGCGATCGATGCACATACTGACACCAAAAAGCGTAATAAGACTCGAATTAAAGAAGAATGAGAGGAGACATGCGCCTCTGTTAACATGGTTCCTATGGCTGCTCTGGAGGTGGCGGTGGTAACAACTTTTATTTGAAAAAAAAAATAGAGAAGGTTCTCAGCACTAGTCTCCTACTGGGTGCTCTGTGCACTAGCCAGGCTTAACTAGTTCGTTGAGCGACATGCAGAGCAACGCGGAAATGAGAAGGAGATGGAAACTAGGCAAAGTAGTAAACATATTATCTGCGACGCTCATAGGGCCGCTTGCCCACATAGCACATCTGTCCTCGAAGGTGGCTACGCCTCATTGTTTGCTCTCGAAGTCAAAGAGTGAGTGAGTGAATAAACTTTATTGCTCTAATAAAGGAGTCTTGCTGCTTGCCCGGAGACTGCCGATGTCTTCCAGGCTGAGCGTGGTTGGCGCCCCTAGTCCAAGGCACCACTGTCCCTGGCCATCCGGCATGCGTGGCTCACTAGGTCCCTTTGGACCTTGAGCTGGCTGCTGGTTAGCCGGTCCTCCCACTGCTCCGCATTTGGCTCTTTGTTACCTCGGAAAGCTGCATTGTGTATGCATTCCCATGTGTTATGATACAGCGGGGGGGTTGCCCCGCACCACGGACATGTATCCCTATACTGCTCCGGATACATCTTATGTAGAATGGCAAAGTTGTGGAAGGCTCCTGTTTGGAGTCTTCTCCAACACGTCGCTTCATATTGTGTTAGCAGAGGCTGGGAATATTTGCGTCTTCTGGCTTTGATGAGGTTGAGGATAGCTGCGTACGTGAGCTCTACCGTTATCTCCGGGCCGTCCGAGGCGTTTGACGCACCAGCTCGGATAGTAAGCTCGCGAGCTAACTTGTCCGCCTTCAAATTGCTTTCGACTCCAGCGTGTCCTGGTACCCAGTAGATCCTATGTTGGATCTTTTCGTTGGTTCGCTGCGTTTTCAAGAGGATCCTTAGTGCTTGTTGATTCTTCCTACCATGTAGTGTCTGCACGCTTCCTGGGAATCTGTTATGATTGTTAGAGATTTGTTGGTGCGATAACCGTCGGCTGCCGCTAGAGCTACGGCGATCTCCTCTGCCTCAGTTATCGTCCCATCTCTCGTGGATGCGCCGCTGATAAGGCCACCCTCCTTTGTTGCGACAACCGATACCGTTTTCTTGATGCTTTGGCTACGAGTCCACGGGTGCAGAGGGGCGTCAGTGTAGACTACCTGTTCTTGTGTGGCTATCTTCGCCTCTACATATTCGGCCCTGAAAGAACAGTGTTGAGTATGCGTGCTCTATCGTGTTGAAGGCGTGTGTGGCCCACTCGTCGTGAATCCATGCGCACAAGTTAATAGCTGTTGGAGAACGACGCATCTGCCATCGTGCCTTCGGCAGCTCTATGGACAATGTGGGACAGGGGATTTACTGTCGCCATAGAAGCGACGTTACACGCAGTGCACAAGCGCCTTTGATGCTTGCTTCTTTGCTCAGATTGTGGCTCTATTAAACAATCGTGAACCCGGATGGCCTTACGCGTGTCCAGCGCTATTCTTTACCGGATTTCTTTTTTGCGTACTTTAGTTATAACTGTTAAATGAAGAATTCTCAAAAGTGCTTACTGCGTGGTCAGGCAGACGTGCATGTCATGTCGGTCCCCCCCCCCCCCTTTTTTTTTTCCCTCCGCGGCTAACCTGACGGTGGCACATCTGGTTGTCAACTGTACGGACCACTAAGCGAACGTTTTCAGTGCGACTGCTTTAACTGCGTAGATGCCAGTGTTTGTGCGTACAACATCGCGTTAAAACTGCGTCAGTCTATATCAGCTTCACATAATTTTGTGCACATTTTTTTTTCACTTCTGTGTCACTCTTTCGGCGCTTTCTACAAAAGCCTCCAATCCACACAAGCTCATTCGCGTCCCCGTCACCTTCCCTGTTGGGATTAACAATGCACAACCGTTACAACATTGTGAAATCTGTTGTGTGCGAAAAAGTACATTGTCAAGTGCTCTGTCATTACTTGTCCATACCGGCAGCACAACGCCTGAGGTGACGGCGCAGCCAAATTTTAAAGCGGCCAAGCCCGTTTGTTCGAAACTCTAAAGCCTCTCCCATAGTAGCTGGACACATCTCAGAACACCATTTCGCACCCTCCTCAACCCTAATGCCAACAAAAAACCTCGCTTCACCACTGCACGACGCACTTCACCATGTCAGAAATACCCGCTCATTTCAATTAGAACAGCCCCGCATTCTTCACAGTCCGGAGATGACCTCACTGGCGCGAAGTTTAAAAGCTTAATGTGCGTCGCGTAGGTGCGAGCTCGGTAACCCACGTCTGCGGTCACAACAGTGGGCCACGCGCGGGTTGTAAATTAGAGCCGCAGGTGCGCGATGGACTCCGACGCCCGCGGCAGCGCGGGCGACTCCCGAGTTTCGCTACAAAATGCCATCGCGCATAGGTACAAGGTTTTAACGGGAAGAAGGATGCTGCAGAGGTCGGCCCGTTGCGAACCACTCTCCTCTCCCTCTAACTCCCTCCGCCTTGGGGGGAAAGAAAGGGAGGAGAGTATTGATGAGGATGTGAGGGGGGGGGGGGTGATGACGGGACTTTGAGTTGTACCCATGGCGCCTTACCTGCTCAGGGTGTGGGGAAAAGCGTAGGACCGCCGGTCAGACGTCTGGGAAGCAGCGCACTGTGCCCAAACGATGCCGAGCGCGCTCTGCGCTCGACGGAACGTAGTTTTCAAGTCTGAAAACTTCCCGCGGAGCCGAACACCTGCGCTCCTTTGAGTCCCCGGCTTTAACTTACTTTGCGTCGCAGCTAAGGTGTCGAGGAACTTGTCTCGGAGGCTTCCCTTTTTGGAAGGCATACGTGGAAAGGCGAGGAGCAACGTTGCATTTCAGATGTGTTGCGCGGTACTGCAGTACCGGAAGAAACAAAGACTGCAGCAAATAAAGGGGTCGAACAAAGGAGAGTGGACAAATTGTGGCTTTTGGAGCGCATAGTCTCATAGAACGAAATGCTGTGATTTTTTTTTTCAGTTCTGCTTTGATTTTCATGCGGCGAGGCTGAAATGATGTTAACGCATGATCTTCGATCGGAGGAATTACGACGACTGTTTTGCTACAGGAGAGATTTTGCCGCTCCACCGTAATTCCTGTTAGCGGCTCTGCAAGTTTGGACTGCAGATTTCTGGCAGGCTTCATGAAGCCATGAAATCAAACATGAAGACGACTGCTGCTCTTTCATTGCGCACAGTAAAAGTTTATACGCTCCGTGTTTTCACAGAATGCAAGCTGAGAGAGGGGCTAACTATAATTGGAGAGCAATCTCGACTCAACTGCGTGTAACGTAGGAATGGGTGGATATCGGGCTTCGTCAAACGTCGTGTTCAGAGGTGTCAGCTTCAGAATAAACTAATTGTTAGTTTGCGCTCGTCCTGTCGTGTATTCTGTCTTCGTGTCGTCTTTTTGCGCATAACCTTTGATGCCATTACAAGTATCAAGTCAACTAGCCCGACATCAAGCCTTGTTGTGGAAAGAACGAGAACACGATGAAAAATAACACGTAGGATGTGAACGAGAAGGCGACTATAGACACAAAGGCACTGACTGCCATTGACCTTTCGTGGCCCTCTTTCCGTTACTCCTTGCGGCTTTTTTGTTTTTAGTTTTGTCCGTTTAAGTGCTCTTCACTTGTGTTTCTTATTAAATCAGAGAAAAATTTCAGTGTTTGCGGGATAAGCCGTCTATTTGTTGACCTGTTTTTATGCACTGTATTACGGCGAGATCTGCTTCTTGGACCGCGCCCCGAGTGGTCGTGTAAGTGAAGCCCTTTGTATTTGTCGCACAAACCTGCAATATAAAGTAAGCCAAGCCAAGAGCCAAGCCCAACCAAGAGAAAGAAGAAGAAAAAAGAAGTGAAAAAGACAGGGAGTCAAGTCAAGAGATAGAAGAAGAGAGAACAAAAAGAAGACGATTAGACAGAAACAAGGCCAAAGAGAGAATAAAAAGGCACATAAAAGGCAGATAAAAAAGAAAACTGAGGGACACCGTGACTCTCGCCGAATATTTTAACTGAAACCTTAGGATAGTAAATTTAGCCAGTCTTTCTCATAATGTTCTCGAATCGCAACTGGCCCAACTACAGACTGTTGTTAGGAAAAGCGAAACACACAGATATGTTAAAATTGGTCTAAAGGGAACCCACAAAGGTGGAGTAGGTCTCCTATAACAGCCATAATTGCAACTGTAATGCACGGGAGCGGAGCCCCGTAGCTTTGAGGAAAACGTGTGCAGGAAAACGATGAATTCATTAACTATACAGAAAGATCCAAAGAACCTCTGAAACTTTCCGTGCGCACTGTAATTTTTTTTAATGTTCTTGTTCCATTGTTTGAAACCGCTCGTGCAGATCTCCTTAAGCAACCGGGAGTGCGGCGTCAAAGTTTGCTTCTGAAATCTGGTGAGTGAACGGTTAATATGCCGTAAATGTTTTCTCTCCTCACCTGCTGCTAATACGTTTTTGTCCTCGACAGAAAGCACTGCACGATCAGGTTTGTTCAATTTCCGCTACAGGTCAGTTCCCGTTGTTTTGAGAACAATTTTAGAGATAATTTTATTGAAATCCAACCCCGAAAGGTTAATTACGGCCTATTTTTTTTTCCTTAAAAATAAGGAAGGAGCAGTGACATAAGAGTCGTTTCCAATCCTGCGTGGTTACTGAATACTAAATTGTTCGTTGCGATGTTTTTTTAATTACTACCGTAATCTTGTTAACGCCACATGGACCATGTCGCTCAGAAGTTTATAGGAAGTGTATGACAGTAAATCTATAAATCTTCTATAGACTGTCTATGAACCTGTGTCTATAGACTGTCTATGGACCTATCTACTTTCAGTAGACATTTGTCTATGGACTGTCTATAGACAAAAGTCTACTAAAAGTGTATGGTCATACATCTATAGATTATCTATAGACTGGTCTAAAGGATTTGTCTATAAACAGTCTATAGACTTCTTAGACTAAAGTCTATAGACAGTCTATGGACTGTTTAAAGAAATTTTTGTAAGGGGCTCTACGTTAGTCTGCTCAATACGTCACTGGATGGCCCCACTACGTCCGCGCATGCAGGCTGTATGTCACGTGCAGATACGATGACAAACCACTTTTGATAATTCTAACTCGAATTGGGCTGAAAGTTGTTCGCCCTAAGCAGGGTACGAATTAAAGGAAGCCCTTTTAATACACTCAGTTCTGATAGGACGAAAGCACCAGTTCGGATAAACCAGAAATTCGAATTAGGAAGGTGGTGAAAGCTGCGTGCGGAAACAGCTTGGCAAGGACTTAGGCACCCAGAAAACGTGGCAATACAGCGGAATTGGAGGTAACAGCACCGTCTACAAATACATGAGTGCATCCAAACGCACTATACAAAGTAGGAAGTAAATACAACCTTTTTACACGCCCAAAGAAAAATAACATACTTCGCACCATGTAATAATAAACTGTAATCAAATACAATAGCATTCAGTATAGGAATAGATTTTCACGGCAGAAACGACTATACACTAGAAAAAAAAACACTCAATGGTCAACTTAACAAAATACGAAAATTATAGCATAGACATTGCATTGCAGCGCACGCAGGGTGTAGGGATGCGCCATTTTTCTTTATCGCATCAGTGAAACAAAGTATTTCCTGTTGCTTCGCATTACAGATTGTGACATTCGTAATGTTTTTTTTTAAAAATGCAGATACCTGTACTAATATGTAAACAAAAACATCTTTACCACGTGAACAAATGGAGAATTAGCAAGACAGTTTATCTAGAGCCGCCGCAGTGGCTCAGTAGTTATGGCCTTTGGCTGCAGGCCCGAAAGACGCGGGTTCGATCCCGGTCGCGACAGCCGCATTTCGATGGACGCGAAATGCTAGAGGCTCGCGTACCGTGCGATGTCAGTGCACATTAAAGAACCCCAGGTGGTCGAAAGTATCCGGAGCCCTCCACTACGGCGTCCCTCGTAGCCTTAGTCGCTTTGGGAGTTTAAACTCCTTAAAAAGAAAAAAAAAGAACAGTTTATCTAGAAATACCCATTGATATCAACGTTTCTTGAGTATACCTTTAAGTTTTTCACATTCCCAGTCAGACAACAAATCACCAAGATATATCCCAACTTACCTATCACCGGGATGACCGGAAACACAGCTTCGAACCTTTAAGCCGCCAGAATACTGGAAGCTTCGACTTATTCCAGTAATCTCTTCAACAACAGTTGTATAAACAAATCAAGCCGAAACTACCTAATGTTATAAATATCTTAGCCAATATGCTTGAAAAAGTACGATATTAATTTATAATATTCGACAAAAATGGTGTAAATACTTTCTAGAACACCTTGCATTGTCCATAATTTTTTTTAATTGCCTCCTGCACCTTCATTTATTTTAAGTTGGTTGAAGCCCGTTGTGCCATAGGCGGTGCGGGCACCGCATTTTTTTATTGTCTTTATTTTACTGCGAAAGCAGTGTTATTCATTCTTATTAATTGTTATTCATTCGTGTAGGCTAGACATTACGACGATCAGTGTTTCGTATACAGGATTCCATCGGGCCCCAATCCGTGACAAACATTTATTAGTTCACGCTGAATCGTTCCATTGTTAGTTTCATGGGTGGTGGTGGTGGTAGTGGTTTTATTAAAAATAATAGTAAAAAGGAAGGAAAAGATTTTTGCTAGCCTCGGCATCTGCCATCGATACTGAAGCACCTGAGAGCTGGGGCAGCGGAAATAAAGGACAGCAGGCAGAATGGAGAAATGAAATGAAAGAGGTAAAGATCATACTCCAGATCGCAGGCCGACAAGAGGACCTGCTCAGTGGAGACACGAGTACACTAACGACAAAACGGTGTTAAGGGTTAATTGTTCCGTCCGGCTGGTGTTGAACGACCGAGTGACTCATATATGCTCATACGCGATGAAGGGATCAATAAAAAAACTTTTATTGCGAGCTTGCTGGGTCTTAGCGAGATTGGTGGGTGGTATCTAGGGCCTCTGCGGCTGCAGCGGTGACACAGGCCCGGATATATATTTACCTCTAAATCGTTCCATGGTGCGATTTCATTAAAATTTTTCTTTCAAGGAAGCCCTGCCCAGTCCACTTAGACACGATGTTCTTAACCGCTGGGTGAGCCAGCTTGTGAAAGGAGATTTTACCAATCGCCAGTGTTGTCACGAGCTCTTCGTCGTTGAATGCCCGCTGGGATCCTGCAGATTTAGTTGCTTTCGAGGAACGTCCTGAATGTTTGCCTTTTTCCCATAGTCGCTAGCTTGTTCTTTCTTCCTCTTGAGTAGTTCACACCCTATCTGCTGCTGAGTGTTGTTTCGATCAAAACATGGTTTGTTGAGGTGATTTACATATACCCACCAATTCTGGACAAAAGCATTTTTGAGCGGGAAACCGTTTATGAACACAATTTTTTTCATATAATGCAAGAGTTCACTATAACAATCAATATAACCGCAGATCACCCCACAACAATCTTGCATTTTTTTCTACTGACGTTTCTGCTATCGTCAAAAACATTCCCCATTGGTTTTCTATGGCAGTTCTGGCTGCTCGATGCGATCGATGGAAATGCTTCAAAAGAACGATTTTACTACATATCAGAAGAATTAACCATTACATTCAGTATTTCCGTAACAGTATCGTACAATTTTCTAATTTTCAAAATTTTTCTCCGAGAATATTGGACATGGATGCGATGAAGAGGCAATGAAGACTACTGCATTCATTTATTGTTGTCAGTAAAAATTGATTATCTGCCTCTTTCTGGCTGTGCTAACGTTTGTGCGCCAGTAGAAGAGGCATTTATAGTCGATAAAAATTGGGTTTAAAAATCATCCCGCCAGTCGATGTAAACTCGTGACGTCCTCAGAGAAAAGGACGAGTTTCCACCGTTTTGAAGTCAAAGGAGGTGTAGAGTAGCCTCCGTGATCCGCGCTAAATGATCGGTGACGACGCAGCATTTTATTTGCGAAATCAGCCGGTGATGGCGACACCTCCATTTCGCCTGATGATGATGATGACGACGACGACGATGATGATGATGATCTTATAAAAGCTCCGTTTTCGGATAGAGGTCTCTGTGATCAGAACAAGGAATCATACCTGTAACAAGGTAACCATGTGGGCTAGTTGGTGTGTATCAAACATAACTTCACCAGCGAAAGAACGGACACCAGGAGGAGAAGGACACAGGACAACGCTGGACTGACAACTGAAGTTTAATCGAGAAACGGCCTGGGTCACCAAACGACGCATGCGTAACAGGCTCACCAAAACCCCTAAAAGACAAAAAAAACCTATGTGGCGAATCACCTATGAGAGGATGCACGCACCAAAAATTGGCAAACAAAAAACAAACAAAAAGCACAAAAACACATAATTTGCCTGTCAACCTTGCACTCGTACACTTTTGTTTAGGAATCTAAATTCCTTGTCAGTGAGAAATAAAGACGGTGCACTGACGCATGTGTCACTGCCTTGCAACCTGATATGGTAGGCCTCCAGGATTTCCCTCTCCTCCCTGTTTTTTTCCTTTTCCGATGACTGACATGTTGTTAAAAGCTGGAACGCAGTCTTTGCAACTCCTGCAGTGACGTGGGAGATTATTCTGATCAGATAAATTTCTTGTTGGCATGCTTCACAGTGCAGCTCTTGGGCTTCCTCCCCTCACTGGCCATCGCGATACGTGAACATAAACCAGACAGCTTACAGGGTGCAGACAAGACTGCCGTCACGCCGTGCCGTTGTGCCACTTTCTTCAGGTTATGCGAAACACCGTGAAGATAGGGCACCACTTCAACTTTCTTCCCCTCCATTCTTTCATTCCCGGAATCACGTCTGTTCTGGTTTTTTATCTTCTGCAGCATCGACTCACCAACTGCAGTCAGCACGTCAGCCGGAAAACCTGCGTCACCAAGGCGGCGGATTTGCTGGTAGAAGCTGTCAGTCACAGCATGTGTGCAGCTCTTCTGCAAGGCATTCCTTAGGCAAATGCTAGCTATGGCTCTTTTAATCAGTTTAGAGTGCGACATAAAGAAAAATGGCACATCCCTACACCCTGCGTGCGCTACAATGCAATGTCTATGCTATACTTTTCGTATTTTGTTAGATAAGTTGACCATTGAGTGTTTTTTTTTTTCTAGTGTATAGTCGTTTCTGCCGTGAAAATCTATTCCTATACTGAATGCTATTGTATTTGATTACAGTTTATTATTACATGGTGCGAAGTATGTTATTTTTCTTTGGGCGTGTAAAAAGGTTGTATTTACTTCCTACTTTGTATAGTGCGTTTGGATGCACTCATGTATTTGTAGACGGTGCTGTTACCTCCAATTCCGCTGTATTGCCACGTTTTCTGGGTGCCTAAGTCCTTGCCAAGCTGTTTCCGCACGCAGCTTTCACCACCTTCCTACCGAAAAACACGACAGGAAATCTTCTGTTGCCGCTAAAGATTTCCTTGCAGTATTTTGGGACCTGACACCAGAAATTATTGTAGTAGCAACAGGGTTTTCTATTGCATTATGCTGTCCCCTGTCGCAACGGCAGAGACAGTTCTGTCGTGACAACAGCCAACTTCTCAATACTACAAAACAATTTGTCGTAAAGACAGGACGACAAAATTTTTTTGTCGTGTGTAGAGATCGCCTCGGCAGTATTTTTCGACTGGGCGATTCCTTTCTTATAAAAAAATACTAAGTTGAAACTCAAACTATTGTTAATATTTCATAGTAAAACCGTTTCTTCAAGGTAGTAACCATTATTTATCCAAACTGTCACTTTAGTGAATTCAATCCGACTGATAAGGTGAATTTTGACGTCGGCGGCGCTCGCGATGTGCCTGCATCAAGCCTCCTTGATCTGGGTAGCCAAGTGAAATCGTTCAAGGGACACACGCACTCCTAGATATATTCCGCGGCAGGCCACACTGCGCAGCTAGCACGCGGTGCACGCAGGCAGCGCACCAGCACGCGCACACGCCACGCGTCGTTTCTCTTGCCGAGGGTGGTTCGTCCAAGGAGTTCGTTCAACCTGTGCTGTCGCTCGAGCGGGTGGACTGCAGGCACGACTGAGTCGCCTCATCGCGATCTGCGTCGCCGCTGCGGGGCATGGGCCGCCGATGCAGCACGTCGACCGTCACGCCGCGCGCCGTAATTGTTTCACCCCCGAAATGCGCGCGCGCACGCAGCAGCAGCGGCTCGACGACGACGCGCTCACGTGGGGGACCACCGGAGACCGCGGTCACTCGACGATATTCTCGCCCGTGTTGGGCCCAGTAGTTTGCATTCTAGACAGGGCAGCGAGGCTGATTCGCTGAATTAAGCCTGTTCCTTTATCCTGGAACCAATTTTTAGTGCTTCATCATCATCGTCGTCATCATCATCATCATGCCATAGCATAAATATTTGAAGATTGCTGTCCCACTTGTCCATGTGGGGCCGCTGTATTTCTTTATTATTATTGTCCTCCACTTCCTCCTGCCCTGATCTGTCTCTCCACTGTCAGATTCTTCTCCCTGTATATCCACCGGATGTTTAGATCTTCTCTTGGGTCATCCCCGTGCCTTATCCCCCTCGATGTGCATCACTCTAAGATCTTTCTTCCGTCATAATCTTCATCACTACTGATGACACCCAAAGCAATGAAGTCATGACTCGAGTAGCTTCGCTCCTATGTGTTTGCCGCTCTATTCAGTGGCCCTTCTAAGGTCATCCTCCCTGGCCCTCAACACTGTTACTGCTACTGTACTGCATAGTGTCATCTTGTTTGCAGCTGCGTCAGGGCTTCCTCCTGTACATCTGACTTTAAAGAAAATGATTCTATTAATGCAGTGCATTATGACACCGAGGGATGTCGCTGAATCATAGAGCAATGCGTAGGGGATGTGAGCTTTGTGATCTCGATGAAGAAACCTAGTGCCTTAAAGCAGCGGCTGCCATATGCCCCCCTCCTGGAGCCAACCGAGTATCCATACCACAAGTAAACCGGAGTGCTAAGCCTGCACATTTCTATAGCAAAGTTCAAGTCATCTGACTAAAATATGATACTTCTGTTGCTTTGCAACTGTCCCAGTTGCTAAACAGTTGCTTGTGGCTCCGCACAACATGGTAACTCTATACCATGCCCTATTGCAGCGAGCATTATAGTCTAAGACCCATGGGCGAGTCCTCCGACTTATTGAGTGCTGGTTCAGTGGGGCTACCCCAGATCGACCCTTCTCTCCTCCCTTCGCGCCACACGCTCCGCACCCTTCTCTCCTGTAGGTGTCAGCCATGCGTGTGGCCTGGTCAGGCCAGCTTCCACTTAATACAGCGGCAGCTGCGTGAGTATTCCGGTTCTCTTCCTGTACCTCCCACTGCACTTCCTTCCGTCTTGTCGCTCTACTTAGGAAAAGGATCCGCGCATGTAAGCGAGAGACAAACAAATGCGACCTCCGTGGATCGACATCGAAGAGACCGTGACCCGTTCCGTCTTAAAACGCAGGTCATCTGCTGCAGCATTTCTGGGTGTCTCTCGAAAGCCAGAAGCTCTACGGCGCGAGGTGCTTCTGATTCGCGCACTACTTTAAGCGCGCGCGCAAAAAAAAAAAAGAAGTGCGGTATAGCCCGTGCATTGCGTGTGGCTCTTTGCTGCGGCGCCTCTGGTGTTTCTCGAGGCCTGACACCAACCGCTGCGTGGGTGTGTCTCCGAAGTCCCCGCGGCACATCACAGCGTCTAGGAGGGTTGTGACCGCGGCGATGAGCCGGCGGCACGCGATGCTCATCACGGCATCGCGTCCCATCACGGAACACCTCCGCTTGAGCGCGGCGAGAAATGAGCCTGCCTCCTCATCCTCATCCTCCGGCTGGAGGTTCTTATTCCTGGTGCTTTGGACGTGGTCCACTGCGCCGCCGCGCAGCATCTTCGGGACACGCGCGGTCGTCGTCGCCGTGTCCTCCTCAGTCTTCCGAGCAGGGAATTCATTAGGCATGCGCTGCATGCGCGGCCGCCGGTCTACGCGAGCATCACGCGACGGTGATCGGGGTCGCTTTACTTCCCACACTGCTTACCTGCGGACGGCGTGTTTCAGGAAGGCCGCGGAATACGCGGCCGAGCGCTCGTCCCGGACTTGTGTCGCTGTCTTGTCGCTGTCTTGCCTGAAAGCCTGGTGTCTCGTTCCGGACTTGTGTCGCTGTCTTGTCGCTGTCTTGTCGCTGTTTTGCCTGAAACCCTGGTGTGGATGGAACTGTAGTCCGTATTGTACGGTATTGAGTCGGGGCACAGATGACTGCAGCCGATCAGAAAGGCACGCGGTCCCACTGATTTCGGGCAAGGCGTACATGGTGCTTTTCGTAGATAAGTGAACAGCCATAAGCACGCTTGTCTATAGACCGTTCGAACGCTGCCCTGTTGCTCAAAATAAGTGAAAATTATAGGCGGGTACTTGGATATAGAAACAACGCTTCAGCTGGAGCGAAACCACATAGCCATTCCATTTGCCCTGTGTGGAAATTGGACTCTCAGTCATAAATCATGTGGTGGTGGTGGTAGTGGTTTTATTAAAAATAATAGTAAAAAGGAAGGAAAAGATTTTTGCTAGCCCCGGCATCTGCCATCGATACTGAAGCACCTGAGCTGGGGCAGCGGAAATAAAGGATAGCAGGCAGAATGGAGAAATGAAATAAAAGAGGTGAGGGGACAGGAAGAGAGGATAGATAAAGCATGTGAGCCGACATTTAACTTTCTTTCTTCCGCAACACGCCGCTGCAGCGCTCCGTAGGCAGTAGTGCTGACGATTGTTTACTTAGTGCTAGGCTAATATGTTTTAATGCGTTAGCATTGGGAGCCTCGTCACTAGAAAAAGAAAAGGCGTTGTGGTGTCACATAAAACTATCCGATTGGTCGTGACGGCGTTGTGGTCTGTCATAAATTTCGCTGATTGGTCGAGAAAGTTATTGCGTCATCAGGTCACGTGACTTTCCACCTGCCATGCCTGTCACCTCCCACCCGGCCGCCTCTCTCTCCACCCCTCCCCATCTCACCACCTGCATGACTGCAAACAGAAGCCTCATCACGGCGTTGTGGTCTGTTACGAAATTCGCTAATTCTAATGCAATCGCATTCCCCATACTTAAAGTTGTAATTAAGAGGCCCTCCTAATGCGAGATCATTAAGAGGGCTATGGCGGCCAAAACTTCAGGTGTCGGTGTCCGGCGTCACCGCCTGTTTGAGGCCTCCACCTGCCAACCGTGGCAGGTGGTGTTTAGGGGGAATTCACGCTCTCCAACTTCTACCCGCTATAGCACCACCTGGAACAAAGTACCGGCTAGGATGGAGCATCGGCTATAAGCAAAAACACCGGCGCTGTCATCACTAGCAGCTTAGTAAGGGCACTTCAGAGGCAAGTGATAGTGATTGGTCTGCAGTGATTCTAGTGTATTAGTGAAGTTACAGGTAGAGGTAGTGGTCGTAGCTGTACAGTTCGTGATCCAGGCTCCAGACCGATAGCGCGAAGAAAACAAGGTAGAGAAGAATGCTCCCGCATTTACATCGTAAATCCAATTGATCGCGCTTCATTTTTTTTTTCTCAATGATTCCTATGTGGCATGGCACTTTCCCTGAGGTAACCGATGTCGCGGTCAACGCTTATACAGCACTGCTTCGTAATAGGAAATTCTTGAATTATTCCTCTGTACAATGAGAATCTCTCCCAAGTGTCAGGTGATGAGGTGAATGCCCTCGATGGCGCAGTGCTCTTATGTGATCCAGCTAGGTCTGGCGCACATATCGTCTAGGAGTGGAGAATCTCGGTGAGGACGCGGTGCGGCTTATCATCTTTACTCCGGAAGATGTCTAGAAGTGAAAGTCATTTTAATTGGCTGCCACGATTTGTCGCCCGTGCATCCGCTGGTAAGGGCAACAAAATATTGAGGCGAATGCAGAATTGATCAGTCCGTGTTACAGTGTATGTGGTTCGAAGTTGAGGCACATACATAACCATTCGTTTCAACCGTTGTCTTTGCTACACTTCCGACCCAAACATGAATCACTTGCAGTCATGCGGACGATGCCACCAGTCGAATGCTCCCTCCCCCCCCCCCCCCTTTCACAGGCATACACACAACAGAAGGTGTGAAACATATGAAACACTCAGCTTCACATAATGAAGCAGCAGCAAACCGTACAGCGGTTCACCTCCAGTAAGCAAGGCAGCTTGACGCAGGAACGAGCGCTCAAACACAATGCTCATGCGTGGCTGCCCTCATTCACTAACGTGCACCGAGCCGTGGCCAATGTGGACAATGTTTGGGTGGATTGTTTGCGAGTGACGCGCTGACATTCTGCGTATGTAAACACGAACGTTCTAGCGTACCTCAGCACGTGTAAAATAGGCTTCTTCAGTATGCTGTGAAGATCGCGGCTTCTTGACAACACCTTCTGGCTTTTACCACTGGAAGCTTCAATCACACACTCAACAAAGCGAGGAATTCAAGCAGTGCCGATAACAGCGACGAAAATACGAGGTAGGAGGAAAGCGTGTGTGCGTATGAGCGGCCAAGCCCTGCAGCTTGATCTGATAATCGTGTCACACCCCTCGTTGTTCGGGCTCCAAACACTGCCTCGAGCACTTGCACTAGCACTACTTCGGAAGTTCTGCAAAAATGTGCTTGTGCACGCACTTATCAACACACAAATGCGTCCACGATGCGTTCAGCGTGCGCCCCTTCTGCAAAAACGAATGTGGCCGGCAACAGTGCGTCGCTTCATGAAATCTGTCTTGCAGAGGAAGCTGCATAAAGTGATTCTTCTCGAAAGGCAGGCAGGAAACCTTATAAGAAGATATTGAGACGCGCGAAGAAACGGCTCGTAACGTGGCGTGTTCGACCTGATCTGAATTGCTTGCTTTCTGCAGTAGTAGTAGTAGTAGTAGTAGTAGTAGTAGTAGTAGTAGTAGTAGTAGTAGTAGTAGTAGTAGTATTGGCAGCAGTAGTAGTGGTAGTGGCAGCAGTAGTACAGTAGTAGTAGTAGTAGTAGTACAGTAGTAGTAATAGTAGTAGTAGTAGTAGTAGTAGTAGTAGTGGCAGCAGCAGTAGCAGCAGCATGAGCAGCAGTAGCAGTAGTAGTAGTAGTAGTAGTAGTAGTAGTAGTAGTAGTAGTAGTAGTAGTAGTAGTAGTAGTAGTGGTAGCAGCAGCAGCAGTAGCAGTAGTCAGCAGCAGTAGCAGCAGCAGCAGTAGTAGTAGTAGTAGTAGTAGTAGCAGCAGCAGTAGTAGTAGTAGTAGTAGTAGTAGTAGTAGTAGTAGTAGTAGTAGTAGTAGTAGTAGTAGTGGTAGCAGCGAATGATATAGTAGAAAAGGCTAATAGCGTGTTGGGAAAACTTAACTCATGGTCTGAAAAAAATTCCCTACTAATAAACACACGGAAAACGAAGGCGATATTTTTTAGAGCTAAAAATGTCAAATGGGCTGTACATACAGATTTAGTATTGGGTGGTAATATAATAGAAATAACTAATGTTGTAAAAACACTTGGCGTTCACTTCAATGAATTTATGTTATGGGACTACCACATCGAGCAAATAGAGAGTAAGCTAGCTCTCGTTGTCGGCATACTCAGACGGTTAAAGTGCATGATACCTACTAGGACAAAACTTGTTATTTACCATGCCCTCTTTGACTCTCATGTTAAATATTGTCATTTGGTTTGGGGTACAACGACGCAAACTAATATTCAAAAGGTTTTGACATTACAAAAAAATGCAGTCAGAGCAATTGCGGGTGCCACATACTTAGCACATACGAGTGCTCTATTTGCAAAATACCGCATTATGGATGCAAGGGTTATTCATCAGTACCGTGTAATTCAGCAGTACAAATCTCAGGTACATAGTGACAGCACATTTTTTTCTGACCATGCGAATCTACGGGAAAATACCGCTGTTCACAACACAAGACACTACGAATATTGGTATGTACCTTGTCCACGCACAAATTACGGTTTTCAAACACTCAGGTATGTGTTGCCATCTTTCCTTAATAGAAATGCTTTCACTAATCAATCCATTCTTTCCGTTTCATATAACGCTGTCAGAAATATGTTCTTACAAAACAATGAATCATATCCAACGGTAAAATAAACTAAGTATCCATGTGCTGTGATTAAACTATCATTTGCGTGTGTGTAACAGTACCGAGACTATTGTGGTGATCTGTTATGAAGATATTGTACATATTTGTTATTTCATGCATTCTCTTGTTATTGTTTTACTGCTGCCTGTCATCGCCGTGCCAAGCCGCTACGGGAGATGGGAGCTTTGTCAAGCCGCGTGCGCGGCTTTTTTTCCTTTCTCCTCAGCCATTGTACATGACTGAAATAAATGCAAAATGAATGAATGAAAGGTAATAATAATAATAATAATAATAATAATAATAATAATAATAATAATAATAATAATAATAATAATAATAATAATAATAATAATATAATAATAATAATAATAATAATAATAATAATAATAATAATAATAATAATAATAATAATAATGGTGGTGGTGGTGGTGGTTGGCAGTGATGGTGTAATCCATTTCCGCAGTGTTGCGCAACCTTTAGTCGGCAACTTGCATTTCGCACGTCACTTTTGTCTCCGTGCAGACAAGACTCTCTCGACCTCTTCTCTTCCCTTGCATAGGAAATCAAATTGAAAAGTGCGAAGTGGCACGTGTCTGCACAGCGACTTCAAACAAAAGGCCGTTGTGCTGGCCCGGTTCAATCTGCTTTCAGTAAACCTTGTCTCCTGCCGACAACAGCCGTGAAAGAATACTCTTTGTTCTGGATGCACTACCTCTTGCTTGTAACTACAACTACAGCGACCACTGTTTTCCGCTACGGCTGTAATAGTTACAGTTTGGATCTTAATTCGATTTGTGTCTTTTTTGTCTCGGACATCAGCCGACATCATCATCAACATCAACTAATATCAATATCAGCCGGTGCCATCCGAGAATTACCGTTCCTTTACCCAGCCTTTGATAGGAGCGGCATCTCGTTTCCGTCACGGAACTGAGCACCAGTCGCAAATTTTCCCGCTGCATCTGAAACGAGATCCGGAACTACATGAAATGTTCAAAAATAACGGTCACCACATTTAACCAACGGGTCCGGAGAAAACTCACAAAAGCACATCCGCCGTTTCTATCTCTTATATTTCTTCACCTAGCGGAAACTCGAAACCCTAATTACACCTGTTCCGACGCAATCACCGGCAGCACCTTGCCCGTCCTTAATAATCCTGCGAAATTCTGGGCAAAATGAAGAGCACCGTGCAGCGACGCGGGGAAGGAACGACACAAGTGTGCACCTCTGGGCTCGCTGCGGGGACGAGGAAGCGGCATTCTCCTCCGCGCGCGGCGGTCTCGTAATCGCGCCCAACGCGCCGCGCCGCGGAAGGTCGCTTGGCGGCGGCGCGCAGCGCGTGCGTGTCCGAGCGCGCCGTTCCCACTCGGCGGGCACAATGGGGCACCTCTAACTGGAACTTGTTTAGCAGCGTGCGCAAACGGACGCCGGTCAGCGCATTGCGGCAAAGCAAAACAAAGAAGAGAGAAAACGAAGAAAAGCGCGCGACGATGAAGTCGAAGCGAGAAGAGCCAAGCCGTTCCCTTCCCTCCGCCTCACTCTCAGCGCGATGAGGAGGCGGTGTTTGGAGCGCGCGCAAATTCAGCGCGCGCGATTCTTCTCGTGAGGGAAGGAGGGTGCAGCAGCTGAGCCGGATCGTCCTGGCGGAGGCGCCTTCGGAGGCAAGCGGCGGAGTCAGCGCGGCGCGGAAAATGGAGTCACGCCTTGCTTGGCGCGCTCGTCTCGTTCGTCGCGCCACGGAACGCAGTGGAGCAGGGCGCGCCGAGCAAACACCTCCTGCTGGACCGGCGACGTCGGCGCGGTCCCAACAGCCTCCTTGTCGGGCTTCCTTCTCAGGACGCTGCTCAACGCGGGAGCGCTTGACGCGAGGCTGATCGACGCAACGCCGCGGTGACGTTCTTAATTGCGCGATGCGACGGAGGTGCAACGTAGCTGAGGGCGAATGCGCCTGTGCCGATGCGTTAGACGCATGGTAGTTGCGGCGAGCCGTAGCTCCTTGAAAGCTTAGTGCTGCCGGTAGTGGTGTAAAACACTTATTTGAGCTCATTTACGAAAAGGGTATTGCTTGAAACGGGCTAAAGGGCTTGGCCCTCACAATCACTAGGACGAGTCCCTAGCCTGGGACCCCTGTGGCATCCGCGGCGGCCTGGTCTCCTGTCACCAGGCCTCGTTGGTACTGGAGAGTTGAGCAGCCGAGCAGGGCAGCCTCCCAGTCCTCTCGGGTGGGGTGGGGGTGGGTTGGGAAAGAAGGATTGGCAGGGCGCGCCCACACCGTGTGGTACGTGTCCGCAAACAATTCCCCACAGTGTGCACACCCTCCCGCTGCCTGATCCGGCTCCTGATTTCAATCCGGCTATTACTTTTCGGGAGATCTATCTCCTCTATCAAACTTCGCACGGCAGATACCAGCCCCTTGTGAAGGCTTCAAGAAGGCGGAAAAGCGCTGGCTTCTTCGCCTCTACGCCCACACTGTTTAGTGCTGCGAGCACCGAGAAGGACCTGGGAAATGTTGTCATTCGTATGACTATCTTCGGGAAGGCCGGGAATTTTTCATTCATTCATTCATTTAAAGATGCTGCACGCCTGTAATAGTCCAAGCAGGATAGGCGTAGAACACTGCATTGACACTTGCTCTAGACTGGAAAACCTGTCCCCCCCTCCGTTTCGACGTGGCCGACCATCTCCAACGTCAGGACAGCACCGGCTGGGCGAGGAGGAAAGTCTCCCTCATGGGAGAAGCAGAAACAGCGACGGGAGCGCCACCTCGTAGGTTACGCGGAATTCTGCGGAACCGGAGAGGGTCTCATCGGGATCCGGCCAGCGTTGCGAGCGGTTGCAGCCGCAGACTCTCGTCACCTTCCGCGGCAGGCGCACGGGGATCCGTCGTGCCTTGCCGCTGGACTTCTGGTTCCAGGCAGCGAAGCGAGCGCAGCAAACGCGCGCTCTCGTCACCTTCCCCAGCAAATGCTCGGGGATGGCTTTGCCCCAAGAGCGCGGCGCGCACGGTAAAACCCGGCCGCCATTGTCGGCGCATACAAATGTTCGCCGCCGATACTTCCAAAGTCGCGCCCCTGCCCCAGCCGTAAGTCGAAAGTCCTTCTTACGTAGCCTTCTATTAACGAGGAATGCCTCGTTGATGATCTGTAGCTAGCTGGCCCGCTCTGTGTATTAATTGCAACTGTAATAAATAGCATATGAGAGTTAACGCTATGTCATCCCTTGCCTTTGTTCCCTCGAGCACGAACCCCTCCGCGGTTAGCGAGCGGAAACGCTGCATCCGCGGAGTGGGAGTGAAGGGGCGGAAGGCTGTCCCCCATATTTCCACAAGACATGAAAATAGAATAAAAGCTCACTGGATAATTAAGAAAGAGCAAAGAATAGAAAAGCAGGTGAGACAGACTAACAAAAAATAATCATTCGCTATCAAGGAGGTGAAAGGCGCCGTCACTGTCTCACTTCTCGGTGGACACCTCAACTGCGCCGTGAGAGAAGGGAAGAAGCTGCGAGTGGCAGAGGATGCCGTAATGGAGAGCTCCGGAATAATTTCGACCACCTGGGGATCTTTCGGACTGCACATGGGCGCCTTTTGCGTTTCGCCTCCATCGAAACGCGGCCGCCGCGGTAGCATTCGAACCCAGGTACTGCGGCTCGGTTGTCGGGCGCCCTAACTGCTCAGCCGCCACAGCGGGTTAACCTAACCAAGGAAATGTTAATTGTGAAATTATAAAGTTTTAGAAAGGGACTCGAAAGCAAATTCTAATCAGAGATGGTGTGAGGGAAAGCGCGATGTTGAACGAGGTTGACCCCGCGTTTCGATGGAGGCGAAACGCAAAGGCGCCCGTGTGCAGTGCGATGTCAGTGCACGTTAAAGATCCCCGGGTGGTCTAAATTATTCCGAAGCTCTCCTCTACGGCACCTCTTTCTTCCTTTCTTCTCTCAGTCCCTCCTTTATCCCCTCCCTTACGGCGCGGTTAAGGTGTCAGCCGAGATGTGAGACAGATACTGCGCCATTTCCTATAATAATAATAATAATAATAATAATAATAATAATAATAATAATAATAATAATAATAATAATAATAATAATAATAATAATAATAATAATAAAATATTTATGATGATGATGATGATGATGATGGTAATAATAATTTGTTTTTGAGGAAAGGATATGGCGCAGGTATCTGTCTCATATATCGTTGGACACTTGAACCGCGCCGTAAGGGAAGCGATAAAGGAGTGAGTGAAAGAAGAAAGGAAAAGGTGCCGTAGTGGAGGGCTCCGGAATAATTTCGACCACCTGGGGATCCTAACGTGCACTGACATCGCACAGCACACGGGCGCCTTAGCGTTTTTCCTCCATAAAAACGCAGCAGCAGCGGTCGGGTTCGAGCCCGGGAACTCCGGATCAGTAGCCGAGAGCTCTAACCACTGAGCCACCGCGGCGGGTACCATTTCCTTTGGCCAAAAACCAATTTTCCCCGCGAAAATTGACTGCAACTTGTGTTCCCTATATTATGTGGCGTTCCTTCAGTAGTTGAAGGATCACTAAAATTCGTTATCAAAATATTTACTTCTTGCGCCAAAACCTTACGGTATAACCAACCCCGATTTATTTCGTGACCTATTGAAAGAAGCAGAATTTCAATTTTTAAATGGTCAGCCTTCTAGGGGATGAAATGTACAGTGTTTATTGAAAATAACTTATTGTAATGCATACGTAGAAAACGATTATTAAAACCTTGTCGTCATTTGGTCAGCGTGCTTTTTCATTCGGCGCTCACTACAAAATTTCGATCGCGAAAAAATGCAAAAATCCTCTGTGCACTGCTGTGCGGGTCAATGCACGTTAAAGAGCCCCAGCTTGTCGAAATTAATGCGGAGCCGTCCTCTAAGTTTTTTCTAATAATCCATGTGTTGCTTTGGGACATTAAACGCTACATTCCACGTAATAACAATAATTGTTTTTTTTTGGGGGGGGGAGGAAATGGCGCAGTATCTGTCTCATATATCTTTGGACACCTGAACCGCGCCGTAAGGGAAGGAATAAAGGAGGGAGTGAAAGAAGAAAGGAAGAATAGGTGCCGTAGTGGAGGGCTCCGGAATAATTTCGACCACCTGGGGATCTTTAACGTGCACTGACATCGCACAGCACACGGGCGCCTTAGCGTTTTTCCTCCATAAAAACGCAGCCGCCGCGGTCGGGTTCGAACCCGGGAACTCCGGATCAGTAGCGATGCCAGTGCACGTTAAAGATCCCCAGGTGGTCGAAATTATTCCGGAGCCCTCCACTACGGCACCTCTTTCTTCCTGCCTTCTTTCACTCCCTCCTTTATTCCCTCCCTTATAGCGCGGTTCAGGTGTCCAATGATATATGAGACAGATACTGCGCCATTTCCTTTCCCGCCAAAACCAATTATTATTATTATTATTAGTCGAGCGCCCTAACCACTGAGCCACCGCGGCGGAGCGTACATACCACGTACCAACTGTCAGGGCACATGATGCGACAGGTATAATGCGGATGTACTCAAAATAACAGAAAGAGCACGTTGCTGGAGTAGAGATTTCTAACGCGACAGCGTTAAGGAGCTCGTGTCGCAGAAAAGCCGGCGTCGTTGGCCGTGAGCGAAAAACGGCGCATCTCGATGGACACCTGAACCGCACCGTAGGGAAGGGATTTTCCTTCACTACGGCCCGGTTCGGGTGTCCACCGAGATATGTGAGAGGCGTCCTTTCCTTTCTTCAAAAAAAATTTCATTTTCCTTGCCTTACGCTAAGGCGCCCGTGTGCTGTGCGATGTCAGTGCACGTTAAATATCCCCAGGTGGACGAAATTATTCCGGAGGCCTCCACTACGGCACCTCTTTCTTCCTTTATTTTTCCACTCCCTCCTTTAACCCTTCCCTTATGGCGCGGTTCAGGTGTCCGCCGATATGTCAGACAGATACTGCGCCATTTCCTTTCCCCCCAAAGCCAATTATTGGGGCTTCTGTATAACGTTCTGTTCTGTCTTCGAGCCGTGGTGCGGAGCACTTACGGCATTTCTAATTCTCAGTAAAGTGATGAGTACTTCCTTCGTCAACTTTCGAGACATTCTGGTCGTTAGGAGTACCCTGTAAGTGCACCACTATATGGCTCAGAAGCAAACCGTATGCCTCACTCTATCGACGAAGGCTGTACTACAGCTTAATTCGAACTGCGACCCCTCGCTGGCCCGGACGTCCCCTTCTCGGGACCACTTTTGTAAACACCGTGTGGACAATTCATCTACGACAAACTACGACTAAGGCCACGGGGACAACCTTAGCCCGGAGAACGCCCTTTCTTCACTTCGTGGGGCAAGCGATAGTGGTATGTACTACACCCCAGCCCATGTCTCGCATCAGTGGACACTATCTCCTCGGCTCCATTATATCCATTATTTCTGAGTAGCAGGAGTGGCATTGCAGTAGTACTAGTTAATGTAGCAGTAGTGGCACGAGTAGTAGTAGTAGGAGAGAGAGGAGTACTGATAGTAGTAGGACGACAAGGAGCTGTGAGCGCTTTAACGATTCGCAGCTAGTAGAAGCAGCATAATGGTAGTTGAAGGAGGAGGAGCCGTAGTAGTAGTAGTAGTAGTAGTAGTAGTAGTTAAACAACACTATCTTTGGGCAGCACGCGATCGTCAGTGCTTTATTGTTACCGCGCACTACGACAGTTAGATCGTAGATCGTAGTAATGGGGGGGGGGGGGGCGTTCTCTTTGACTCTTAATAATAATAATAATAAAAATTGGTTTTTGGGGAAAGGAAATGGCGCAGTATGTCTCATATATCGTTGGACACCTGAACCGCGCCGTAAGGGAAGGGATAAAGGAGGGAGTGAAAGAAGAAAGGAAGAGAGAGGGGCCGTAGTGGAGGGCTCCGGAATAATTTCGACCACCTGGGGATCTTTAACGTGCACTGACATCGCACAGCACACGGGCGCCTTAGCGTTTTTCCTCCATAAAAACGCAGCCGCCGCGGTCGGGTTCGAACCCGGGAACTCCGGATCAGTAGTCGAGCGCCCTAACCACTGAGCCACCGCGGCGGGTTTTGACTCTTCCACCAGTGCCGTAATTAGCGCGTCAGGTAATAACGCCAGCTGGTCGCTGTCGCTGAGTGCCTATAGAGTATACGAGGCCTAGTACAGTGCTCCGCGCTGCTTTCTATTCTCCACGTATTGTCGTTGCTCCGTCCCCGTCCGCGGGTTAATTTCTTGGGAGCCGGCAACGACGGCCGTGGTGCCGGCGCCACCGGATGTCGCGCGAATGGGACAGCAGACCGGGGGGGGGGGGGGGGGGGGACGTCTCTTCTCTCTGCACAATTACCCGCGCTAAACGCGACACCGGCGGACGCCTCCGAGAACGCTGCGACGGACGCGCAACTTGACCGGGGACGCGTGACGCCTGCCCGTGCATGGGTGCCGCCATTTGTTTATGCCACAGCCTTCTCCTCCAGGAAAAGAAATCTCCTGCCTGGTAGGAGAAACAAGAAAAAAGGAGGCCTGCAGAACTAAGGATGCGCCTGTGCGCTGAGGTGGTGCGCAGAGCATGTTCTCTTAAGAGCGAATGGCTGAGCTTGCGAGAATTTTGCCTCAGCGCGCAATTTTTTAGTGATGTTTATTGCCTATGGACGTAAAAAAGAAGTGCTTATATGAAGGAAAGAAGAGAGTTGGTTATAACAATGAAAATAGGTGTGCAGATCGAATGAAGTCTATGGAGAGTACCGCTGATGCGGTCCCTGCGTCCAAGCATTATGAAGAACTGTCCGGCGAAAGGTCCGCTGCGGCCACATTGTAAATATGAGTACGCCTATATGGGAGTAAAAAGATAGTAGGCCGTCCTCTAGGGCGCCACCCTTAGAGTACAGTTTACTATCTTTTTACTCCTTTTTTAGAGTGCAGGATGCGGATTCTGGTCGGTGTTATAGTTGGACAGACCCACAGCCTAGATGGTGAATGTCGTCTACGACTTCGTGGGATGTGCACACTGCATACACCCGGGTCGGGGAAACAAACCTCGGAAGTGAAGTCAGTTCCGAGTCGCGGCCGGAGTAAGGGCAACCCCGACCGGGAGCCTCCGAAGCGCAACCTCCTCTGCACGGGTGAGACCCCGGAGAGTGTTGCACACATGGAGGGACAGGAACACGTACGACGCGGCGCTGGATGTTATCATTCCTCGCCAAAAGGAGGGTGGAAACATCCAGATCGAGGAGTTGAGGCGATGTCCATATGGGGCTGGTCAGTAGGATAGAATCTGCGTGGCTTTACAAATTTATGACGTATTGTCTGAGGGACGTGAGCTGCTAGATGATGAATATCTTAGCAAGTCACTGAGTGAGCTGCGGCTGAGGCGTCGTAGTATATCTCTAAGCGTATTGCCTGAAAGGCGTTGGTGTAGATACAATACCGGTTATCATAAAGGTGGGGAGAGCCAAAGAGGAAATCGCCTCGTGAATAGCGACCTGCTCTGCATAGAAGGAGTGAAGGGGGTTCCCTCGAGTCTAGATCTAGACATCTTATCAAGGGCAGGCTGGAAAGGGCAGTGAACAGCAGCTGTTAATTCGCAGCCTTGGATACTGGCATCCACGGACAAAAATGATGAAGCCATGGGGCAAGCAGGAATCTTGCTCAGAAATGCGGTCGCGAAGAGACGACGCTGCATGATTTGGTGTTCGGCGTCGATTATCGATTGCTTTGCTTACTCGTTCAAAATTCCAGGGCAGTAAGCAGTGCGATGAAGTATAAGGCACGAGTGCTCATGATGAGTGCGAAAGCCTGGTCATTAGCCTATGATCTTCACGTCGTTGCTTGCCTATTTTGTTGAGCTGTGCATGCTCTTGTACCCATGTGATATGGAGAAGGCAAGTGATGGCCCCCATGGTCTTTCAATTGACGACATTGAGGCGGTCCCATTGAGCCCTGGTTAAATGCTGAAACTGGCCTTGATAAATGAAGAGCGGTTGCACAACTGGCCTCAGCAAATGCTGTGCGAGATAAGAGCAGGCACCGCCAGCCTTGGTAGCAATACGCCGGTTCAAAACTAATGTCTGAGTCGCCTGTTTGTTAGTATGCCTACGCCAAGTAGCCCCTGTACTCGAATGGTAGATTGTCAAACCCAGAATTTTAACTGCCCAGCTGTCTTGAGGAGAAGTCCTGGACAGTTGAATACCAGCTGACGTTGCAGCCTATTTACGGCGGCCAAGGGGTTGGCAACTGACGCGTACGCAGTTCTGCTCACAGAAAACCCAAAAACGACTTATTCAGCATAGGGGGCGTATATCTAAGGCTGATTGTAGAGAAGTCGCATGAGTTTTCAGGTCGCGGTGAGTGCTCCACGCTGTGATTCTATCAGCGTGGGCACTATATATGACCTTAACGTCTGGCATGTCATGTAAGCGCCACGGCCTGGGGATAAAACCAATATCGAATAATGTTGGCCACAATACTCTACCGATCCCTTGGGTACACAGCGCAGTGGTACAGACGATCCCACGGCGTTACAGTTGAGTTTAGGCGCATTGCGAATTGCTTGCCTTCATGGATGGAGCATGTCAGCGGGAGGTGCACAAAAGATCCTCGGAGGATTTGTGAACGCGGTGCGTTGACAGTACGTGGTGCGTCGGACAGCGGAGCGCTGCGCGTGCCAGCCCAGCGTTGCGCGTGTGCGCGTGCGAAGGGTCTGTGCGAGGCGACGAAGAGCGTGGCGAGCACGAGGAGCGGAGAGCTGACGTGTCAGAAAACCGAGGTGTGAAGGAAGACAGCGCAGCGGAGGTCGGGTCATTCAAGCGTGGAGGTGGCAGCCGTCGGACGTTGGGTCCGTGCTGCCGTGGACCTCCCTTGGATCACCGACGCAAGCCTCCTGCGTCCTATGCAAGTGCGGAGGTGGCAGCCGATGGACTGAGGATCCGTGCTGCCTAAAGGCACCCTTGGATAGCCTGCTTTAAGCCTCTGGCGTTTCGTGACGCCGTCGACGGGACCTGGCTACGTTTGTCCTGCTGCTGCTAAGTTCTTTCGGCTCTTGACGGGAGACCACCGGCGTCTCCCTGTGTTCCTCTCCGCTCCTAAGGCCCGTTTCACATGCTGCGAATTTCACCGTCCGGCACTGCGAATTCGTTCGGTCTGCGGCTGGAGAGGGCCGCCGCTCTTTCCGCAGACGGCTTGCGAACGATTTCCGTCCGGTTGGAATTCATTCGCAGCGTCGGTGTGTTCGCTCTGAGACTGACCAATAGGGAGCATCCACTGCTTGGCTCTCTGTCAGGCTTGGCTTGGCCAGCTTTGGCCAGGCTTAGCTTTGGCCATCGTGTACTTTTCGAATAATTCGGAACTGTTTACTTTGATAAAAAGATACGAAATGTTACCTTGTATCTGAAAGTGCGCATCACTACAACAACATAAACACATTCCATGTTACATTACCGCCGCATTTGTTCACAGGTTGGATAAGCAGACATCTAGCAACCCTGTTGTCACAACCGAACGAATTCGCAGGTTCTGCGTTGCATGTGAAAGGACTGAGCGGCAATCGCATTGCGGCGTCTGCGGCGGCGCCGAATTCGCAGTGTCGGTGCGACAAAATTCGCAGCATGTGAAACGGGCCTAATACCACCTGGCTCCCTTCCGTCGCTTCCTTCGACGCAGCGCCAGCGACGCGTCGCACTACAACCACCCGCGTCCGCCCTGTCTGCAAAGCATCCCCGTTTCACCTCGGACGCTGTAGCTGGTGAACACTTTCTTTTATTCTGTAGTGTTGTACGCGTGTTGAGTGTGTGTTTTTCTTGGTTTTTCATTTTTTATTGGCTATTTTCTTTTAAATTATAGATACGGCTTCGTTTTGTTTTGTTTGATCTCTTTGTTCTCTTGTTCGAACCTGCACGCGATAGCGTTCCCCCTCAGAAAGTCGGGGACGCGCTACCAATTCGCGACAGTCAGTCAAGTCCAGGATGGCAGCATGACTGATGTCATATGCTTTTTCGGCGTCCGTTGCGACAGTAGTACGTGCAACACGGCTGCCAGCTGATTACAAGACTAGCCAACCCGTCCGCAGTGCTATAGGGATGGATAGAAACTAATTTTTTCGGGCTGGTAAAAATTGTGCAGCTCGTGCCACCTCGACAGTAGAGTGGATGACATTTTCCCTGCTAGCCTGGACCGCGTAGGCGTAAGTTACATGGGCTGTAGCTTGTAGGGTTGCCAAGGTCCGTTGGCGGCATTCTTGATTTCGTAATATAGAATCACAATAGCCGGTTTTCATTTCCTGGACGATACCGTTAAGCCATTCGTTTTTAATGGTGTCGAGTTTAGAGCAAACCGCTTCTCAGATTATTGAAAACCGCATACAGAATGACACCAGCTGGCCGGCGGACGCTCTCTTCCGTTTCGCACAATACATATGTTTATCGATGGCATCTAAAAAAATCTAACGGCTCTTCTTTCGTCAGGGAAGTGTGCCATGCAGCAGCATATACAGGATTCCTTATACCTGCCCATAAAAAAGCCTCTGACAACCGCATCGCATAGTATATATAGTCACAGATATAGACGAAAATTTTATTTCTGCTTGACAGAGACGCAAGGCTGTGAAAAGAGGGGGAGAAAGCATCAAACGAACGAACGCTGGCTGCTTATATGGTAATAAAACACGGTCGGCGGCATCTTTGACCAGCGAGGAGTTCACGAGGAACTTGTCACGATTACACGCAAAGTCAGGGGACTCTTCCTAATGTGGGCATGAATTCCGTACGGCATAAAATCACAACTTCCATGAGACTGCCGGATTTAAACAATGGTACTTCTCGCCTAAAATCCAGGCTCTGCGGCGGCGCAGAATACTTCACCCCCCCCCCCCCCCCACAAACCTGCTCGCCAGGTGTAGCTGATCTAGGTGCCCCTGCGCACTGTGCGAACCCCGGCAACGAAGCCGCCAATGACCACGCCCGAGGTCTCATCAACACGGCGGCGGAATCGGAGTCAGGCTCTTCCTGGTATCGCATGCACTCCTTCAGCGAGCTGACACAGGCATACAGCGCCGAACGCCAGCTATACCCCCCACCGACCAATTCCTTGACAATTGTCACCAACTATTATGCGCCGCCTTCAGACCCGTACTCTTCCCTCCCCCTATTACATTTCCCACGTCCACTCGGGAGTATGCAGCCCCTCCTGTACCCAATGCACCCATCCCCATGCTGCTCTGACCCACATTCTCCTTGAAAATTCAGGGGGGAACTTTGTTGTCCTAAAGTGCGGTGAGGCGAAAGCATTTAGCGCGGTGCTGTTGCTTGTGTCGCTGGCGTTCATCAGCGCGCGCAATCTTGGTTGCTGGAGACACAGGAGATCCTTCCTGATCGGCGTTCAGGAGGCGGAGGCGTCTGGCAAGATTGCCTGGGGAGCGCTCCTCTCGAACGATGGTGGCTCCACTCAGTGACGTCACACGCATGCGCAGTAGGCTGAAGCGCAGGTGCATTAGTCTGCTTACGTGGAGGAATGCGAAAGCATGTGTTTTGAGGAAAGGAAAGGTTTTTTGTTTTTTTTAGGAAAGAAAAGGACGCAGTAACCCGCCGCGGTGGCTCAGTGGTTAGGGCGCTCGACTACTGATCCGGAGTTCCCGGGTTCGAACCCGACCGCGGCGACTGCGTTTTTATGGAGGGAAAGCGCTAAGGCGCCCGTGTGCTGTGCGATGTCAGTGCACGTGAAAGATCCCCAGGTGGTCGAAATTATCCCGGAGCCCTCCACTACGGTACCTCTTTCTTCCTTTTCTTCTTTCACTCCCTCCTTATCCCTTTCCTAACGGCGCGGTTCAGGTGTCCAACGATATATGACACAGATGCTGCGCCATTTCCTGTCGCCAAAAACCAATTATTAATTATTAAAGGACGCAGTATCTCAGACCTCGACATCTCGGTGGACACCTTAATTGCTCCTTAAAGCATACAACTGAAGGTGCATATGTCATTGGTCCGAACGACTGTCGCAAGCTAGCCTCCAACTTGACTAAAACATATAAGCTATATGCAAAAGACAAATGCTAAGACACCACTCAGAATGCAGTACGACGAACAGTTGCTAAAGATTTTGGTGAGTGTATTCGGGAATACTGCCACCACATTGAGGTCAACTAGTGACGTCATCGCTGGGATTTCATGTGCACTTCCGACATCTGTTGCTCAAGCAAGCGTCGGCGTTTCGGCGGACGCGGTTTTGCACCGCACCTGTGTTTCCATCATTGAACTTACGATAAGGATTTTTTTTTCTTATCGAATTAATTTAGTCATCGGTGGGACATGACTTGAGACCGGACAAGGTCATGGCCGCAAGTATGAGGCATTAAAGGCTTCCGCCTTAATACCGGGCAGTGCTTGGAAAACTGTTTATGATCCCACGTTGTGTAGGTGAAGAAATAACTTGAGCCATGACGCTCTTTGCCCGAAGGTGCATTTCATCATCATCGAAGCTGCCCGAAACACCCTTCATCGTCATCATCATCATCACCGGCAGAAGCTCGTGTATATTGTGGGAATGAGGGCCCACCCAAGCGTATAACCATGGTGGGCCCCAAGCTTTTTTCTCTCTCTCTCATTGCACGGCCAATAAGGTGCTGTTACGCCAAGCGAAACATCCACCAAATCTATTCAGTGAGTTTGTGTTGCTCACTGAACCAATCGCATATATACGAAACGGCGCCCGTACCAGTGAGCTGTGTCTCCACTCAGGTATATATGCTCATACCGCACTAGATAACTCTGCATTTGCTGCTACTTCACATCACGTCTACTTGTTCGTATATAACTGTCCACTCCAAACAAAACGAATTGCCAGTAACAACGCTGAATCGTCTAAGGCCTATACGTCGGTCATCACTCACTCCAGTCTAAGCATCGGCCTCCCATCCGATATTTCCGAGTCGCTGTCGCCTTCCCGCCTGTGCGGAGTAAATGAACTGGAGCTTGACGTGATCGGTGTCGTCGCCTGGCGAAAGGGTTCCTCGCAGAGGGGCGCGCAATCTCGGAAGATGCGCTTTTTCCCCGAGATGGGCCGACACCATCGCCGTAGCGTTCACGGTTCGCCAGAAGCGATACACGTACCGTCGACAGCGAAAAGAAATGGAAAGGAAAACCCTGCAAGAGAGATAGAGAGAGAGATGGCGAGAGAAAGAGGCTCATTCGGTGCGTGCTGTATATGGGGTTCAGTCTGCGCCGCCTCGAATGCCTTCTCTTCCGCGCCTAGAGAGAGCGGCAGCATGCGCGCCATTTCTTTGTTTCTTCGCGCCTTTTTTTCCTTGTTTGGCGCGCTCGCCAGCCTTGGCGCGAAAGGAAGGCGCGACTTTCTTCGCAACGCGGGAAATGAGTTTGGCCTGACGGCGGTCCAGCTAGCTGCTGCTGCTTCCGAGCGCGTCCGAGACGGGGGCACGGCGTTTGGGACGCCGCGGAGCGCGCTGGTGCGGCTAGCTGCGCGCTGCGCGATCACCATCCATCTCGGCCGGACAGTCTTCTCGGGCGCTGGTGCGCTCGCTCTCTTGTCCATCGCCGACGCGAGGAAAGACGCTGCGCGTGGCGCTAACGCAACGCGGCGTGGCGTACGCGCCGAGAGGCTTCGCGTCGTCGTCCATCATTCCTCCGGGCCTGAGAAAGAGGGAAATAGGGGACGGGGAATTCGGGAATAACTGCGACCGACCGCTTCGGGTGAGCGGTAAACAGCGGCCACCCCCGACAGAGGACGCTCAAAGCGCGCCCTGCCGCTGTCTTGTTCTTCCCGCGCTTGCGCCCGCCTTAGTCTTGAGAGACCAGCTATGCGCTGTTCTCGCAGATTATACCAAAGTTTCATGACTCTCCTTGTTGCTATATGCCTAGAGTTTATTATACAGCCATAGAAAGTGCAGAGGGGCTGCATTCAGTGAGGAGAGAAGACCTGTCAATCGGCCCGCTGAACTATACGCAGCGTTTGCCGCGAGCTCCGTTATACTACGCTGTAATAAGGCGTCATCCTTCTTCCGACGTAAGGCGAGGTGATGGAATCGCTGTGTGACGGGCATGCAATTAAATTTCGCATTTTATTAGCTACAGTCAGCGCACTTTCTTGCCCATTGTGAAAGCACTGCCCAAACTTCCGCACCTTATCCCCCTGTGTTGGCATCCTGGCTTCTCTGCGCTCTTTTTGCATGGCCATTTCAATACGAGGTTTCCAGTTAACCCTACCATACTTCCTCTACTGCTGTAAATTTGTTCCTTCTCTCACTCCTATTTCGGTAACTTGCTGTGTATGGGGAGAGCTGCTTCTGCATCCTGAAGTACACAACGAGACAAAAAAAAAGCAGCTAAGAGATATTTAAACGGAATGAGGCAGTATATAGAGGGCTGACTGGCAAGCGAGTATTTGTCCCTTGCTTTATCAGCAGAAATTTTCCAAGTGAATAAATGGTCATAGATATGAACTTAAAATTTATGGAGTACTTACGACGTAGTTTTAACCTCACTGCTGTCAGCCATACGCATGGCTACGGAGGCGAACGTGTGCTCTTTTGGCGCAACATCAAAACAGGAAGAATGGATGCATAGAAAACGTTTATTGGGTCGAGCGTATCCTTCTCTGGAGATTTGGTGGATCCTCTAGACCATTACTCCTACGGAGACTACAGCAGCTCTCGCGTGATCCACCAGGCGTCGCTGGTCTACCAGGTTTGAGCGCCACCGTTTTAAGGGACGCAAAATTGCAAGTACCGGATTAAAGACTGTATTTAAAGAAAAATGGCGAATTTGTAGGTGATATCGTTAAATTTGACGGAGTGCTTAAATAAATATATAGAAAAAAGGCGAGCACGGTGGCAGCTGCTACCACCCGGTTTTAAAGGGAACGCTCCTATGTGCCATCCATCCATCCGTCAATCCATACGTCCGTCCATACGTCCGTCCATACGTCCGTCCGTCCGTTCAGCCATGAGCTGTACAAAGCCGCTTTCCACGGCTCCCGTGATGGGTTTTGGATATTAGGCACTGTTGTGTTTAATAAAAAAAATGAAAGGTAAAATGGCAGTAAGAACAGGAAAGGAAACTTACTGATCTTTTTTCTTGCTTTCCTTTGTTATTATTCGAACCTCTGAATGCCACATGGGCGTTATCTCTGTGGCGAATCGATTCAGCATCACTGTTATCGTATCTCTGCATGTTACAAATATATATAAAGAATAAAAAATAGAAAAATTATATATTCATATATATATATATATATATATATATATATATATATATAATACATACATATATATATATATATGAAAAAATAGATTTAATTCACATACGTTTCGGCTGGAGGACCAGCTTTTTCGAGTGGGTCCTCCAGCCGAAACGTCGTGAATTAAATCCGTATGTTTCTTCAATTTTTGGTGAGTTATATATATAGTATATATAAATATATATATATATATATATATATATATATATATATATATATATATATATATATATATATATATATATATATATATATATATATATATATATGATATATATATATATATATATCACTATAATATATATGTGTAGACATGTGAATACTCAAATACTCACATGCATTAGGATCTTCAAGGCCTCTCCTGAGTATATCATCGCGCCTGGTAACGCGTTACTTAGAACAGTAACAGCCTTCTGATCAGTGATGACAGCGGACTTGTCACTTCAGTGTAAAGCCTCTGCTGTATGAAAGCACTACGTAATCGCAAGGTCCCTGCTTCTCAGTGTTACCCAAAGTGGCTACGCTAATTTTACAATGCAAATCCGGATTGTCTACTGAGGGCGTTAAAAAAATCCTACTCTCATCATCCTTCCGAAACTAGAACATTCGTTTCGAATGGCTTCTGTTCAATTAGCCTGGGCTGAAAACAGGGATCGTTTCTTGTGCAGCTATTTTGACGCTTATGCCAACCATCTCACACACCCCCTATGACAGAGTATATCAAGTTTCATCCAGTTTTGTCTCGAACGCGTTGCAATGGAGCTGACTGCGTAATACTGCTAAGAGATGAAAGATGCAGGAACAGGAAGCAAAGCAGGAGTTAAAGCATTATGAATGACTGCACTGCACGAATTCATTGCACGAAAATGGCTGGCCAAAGCCTGGCTGTTCGGTAGGGTTTCGCAGCAGAGGCTGTCCTAGACATCCTTACACACATAGGAAGAGGGCGAGCACCCAGGACGCATCTCGTTAACACCTCCCTCCCTTCCCGGAGGGTAGGCTGCATGGCAGCATCTGGTGTATGTGTGTATATATATATCTTTCTTGGCAGCTCATTGATGAATATAATATAAAGTCGCCAAACATTGAAAAACATAAGATTTAATTCACGACGTTTCGGCTGGAGGACCAGCCTTTTTCGAGTTTCCTCCAGCCGAAACGTCGTGAATTAAATCCTGTTATGTTTTTCAATTTTTGTTGATTGTATATATATATATATGTATGTATGTATGTATGTCATGCTATGTATGTATGTATGTATGTATGTATGTATGTATGTATGTGTGTGTGTGTGTGTGTGTGTGTGTGTGTGTGTGTGTGTGTGTGTATGTGTGTATGTATGTATGTATGTATGTATGTATGTATGTATGTATGTATGTATGTATGTATGTATGTATGAACCCATTGGCGGTTGGCCTCGTTCACGCTTCCATGTTGCATCCGCACTGCCTTGACATCATTGGACAATAGGGGATATAAAAGACACACCGCACTGCGCGCTCGGTGTGGTGTGCTTTTCATTACTTTGCCCTTGATGCAGCCCTCTGTTGGGAGTATGAGCCGGTCCACGCAGAGCGCGAAGCTGCCCAGTCGCTGCAACGGGCACAGGCAAGTGTACGGGCTTTGCACTGCGAGGGAGCCGCGAGCCAGAGGCGCCCACTGCTGCGCTGCCAACGGTCCCCGCCTCCCCGCGCAGTCGCGCGCGCGGCCGTCCCGAGCGTGTTCGAGCAGAAAGCGCGCGGCGTGCGCCGGCCTTGGTCACGTGGGCGCAGTCCCGCAGCATCGGCGGCGGCGGCCCGCGTGTAATCACAGCCTTCTCTCACCTTATGTACAACTCTCGAGGAGAGAGAGCCGCACTGCACGACCGAGCGACCACGATCGCCGGGAGAACGCACAGAGTATAAAGTAGAGACAAAAGAACCAGCGGCGCGGCCGGGCGCACGCGATCGCGCGTTGCTCGGGATTTTTGGCCGTCGCTGAAAAGAGAGGGCGCTGGTAGCGGCGCGGCGATGGTCCGTCACTGAGGCGCGCGCGCGCTCGCTTGTAATGATCGTAATCAGGGAGAGAAAAATGGCGCCGGACTCGTTTCACGGTCAATCGCTTCCTGTCCGAGAGTGAGAGAGCATCCGCGTGCCCGGCATAGCCGAGCGAGCCACTGGCCGTCAAATTTCATTATGAAACGGCGCGAACAGCGCCGCTCGAGCGAACGGCGGCGCATCCGAGCAGGGGCAGCCGGGGCTCTCGCGTCGGGGCGGCGCTCTTTCCGGCCCGGTGCGGCCGGACCTCGCGAGCACCGATCGCGGCTCGCCGGACACGGCCGCACACTCGGCGATGATGTACGGCGGGGAGGGATGATGCGTGGGGAGGGGGAGTCGGAACTTTGGCACTTCGAGCTCCGTGCTTCTGAACTGCGAGAGTGAGTCTTCGCCAGAAAGCTTCGGGGCTCATCTTTCAAACGGTGATCTTCACCGCGGTTCCGTATATATCAGAACGAAATCGGTTCCGAGCAAGCCTGCTTCGGAACAACGAACAAACTAGGTCCTGCCTGGATCGTTTAGACAGCCTGTGAGTTTATTACAGTGAGCGCGTAAAGTTGGGGATTTCTTGTATTGGGGGTATACTAGCTCTTCTTGCTATTAGTCATTGTGCATGACGTCATCATCCGACGCAGCTCCGAATTCTTCGGTAAAAGGTCAGAGCTATATGGTGGCTGGCCTACCGGCACTCTACGATGGTGGTTAGTGGTTACAAATGGGTACAGTCGCCACTGCCAGTCCTGGGGCTATGCAGTTTTAAAGCGTAGCCCTTATGGGATCGTCATAGACTTTGCGGCGGCATCAGAGCGATGTTGTAACCAGACGGCAGCTTATAAGCACGACGCGAAAGCGTACAGTACATACGGCCAGTTCTACCATGCGCGATGAGTGAGGCAGACGCGCCGCCGGTGTCAGGATGCGTCGGTATGGCGCACTCTCCGCCGCCTACACATGCAGTAACCGAACTGAACGAAATTCGAGCAAACTACAAAATCAACGGGAGTCTATACAAAGGCGACGAAAAAGCGCCGCACAATACACCCGGCCAGTTCTACCACGGTGATTGAGTCGGACGCAGCTGCTAAACGCGCAGTGAGAAGAGCTGCTCCCGCGAAATTTGTTTCTCCCTCCTTTTGTCTTTATGGGCATTTTTATGCAGCGACAAATACAAGGAACTAACGCTCAGACCAGCGCCTTTTACGCCTTGAATCACAGGGATATAAGACCCATGCGCGAAGTGAGGCACTCTCTGACCTCGGTACAGCGACCAACAAAGATGCAGCACCAGTAATCTATATCCAGTTGCTCTCTCTCAAAGGTGCACCCAAAAGAAAGAGAAATGATAGCCGAGAAAACGCGTCAGGTCACGTTTCATTTCTATTAGGGAAAATTCCGACTGCCTATCTTATAGCTGTGCGATATCCAAACTTTGAGTGACTCATTTGCGAACACAGGTCTTGAGTGGCCTCGTTGCGGAGCTGCATGACGCGCGCAATGATGACTTTAGGGCTAGCATTAGCAGGGGCGGATTTATGGACAACTCTTGAAGGAGGCGCGGTTGCGATGGAGAGTCTTGTTTGCAAAATACATTTCTAGGTCATTTGCATCGAGGATGTGAACTTTTTTATGGTTTTTCATAAAAACTCATAAAAAATTCCCACACCCCTGCCTTTCCCCTTACGTCTGCCCCTGAACCTTGGCTAAAGTCGTTCATGACTGAGCCGCCGAAAGTCGAGCGTAAGTTATGTGTGCCTTTCCGCTCACTAGGCTGCAGAATCCCTCACATCTATCGCCTGGAATCACAATTTCGCGCTGAGGATACACTAAAACAGTGAGCAAGATTCAGATTATTTTGTTTGCATCTTTAGTGGAAGAAATCGAGGTTGTGATTGGAACGAGACTAAAAGCGTATATTTGTAACTCGCCAGAGCCGCAGGGCAGTGATCTCTCAAATTACGCGAAGCGATACACATGCTGCCGCGACCCTTTTGAGCGGGAACTTTACTGCGGCGGCGCAGTGGCATATGTTAGCCTGCACTTGGCTCCTCGGAGCCATCTGCGCATGCGCGCTGCACTAAATTTCTCTTAACGTCGCGAGAATAATAAACGGAACAGCACTTCCGTCAGCCTGAAGAAAATACTAATAAATGCTGCAAAAAACGGGTACTGGAGACCAAAAGGTGAGCGAGCAAATCTGTAAGCAAGAACAACGAGACTAGTGGCTGACGCTACACGCGCGCGCAGCGCCTGACCAGATCACTTAGTTGTCATGGGGCGAAGGTACGCCCATGTTTGCTGCCTTCAGCCATCCATGCGCGCACAAACACAGAGGGGTACGTGTCCGCGGCGCCCACACCGCTCAACGAGGCCATCGGGGCTCGAGCATTCTTTCTCGTCTGTGTCGGCGTAATTTGTTCGGGGTCACGGGACGAGATGTGCTCCGCCGTCCCTGCGGACAGGGCGAGAGAAAAGAAAATGCTCTGCGGTCTCGGGGTCCACCGGTCGTCAACGGCTTCTCGCGGTGTTCCTGTACGCACACAAACTGCGCGAGTTCCCATACACCGCGCAGCTTGTCTGTGTATGCTTACGTACGCACAGAGCATACACGCGCGAGGAGCTGCTCGCGCGCTCTGGGAGACGGCCGCGAGACTGTTTGTCCGATCGATGGCTTCGTTAGAACGGACCGCGCGGATGCGCTCAGGCGGCGGGGTCGTTAGCGGATCCCGGGGATGGAGAACGCACTCCCGCGGGACGGCGGCACGGCGGCCCACTGCAGCGCTCTCGCCCGAGTCGCGCACCCTTCGAGGGCCTCCACGGCCTGCAGACTGCTCTTGTTCGCGTAGTGCGAGTCGGTGAAAGAGACTGCGAGTGATGGGGCGCTGCTCCGAGCAATGCGGTACACCGTCGTATGATATATGCAAGTTGCATGAAAGTTGCATAAAAGTTGCAAGTTGAGTCCCTGGGTTGCAATTTACATGGTGGGGCGCAATGCTACGGAGCTTGCTTATACAAAATCGACTGACAGTGAAACAGCTGGTTGTGCGATGTCAGTGCACGTTAAAGATCCCCAGGTGGTCGAAATTATTCCGGAGCCCTCCACTGCGCACCTCTTCTCCTCCTTTCTTCTTTCACTCCCTCCTTTATCCCTTCCCTTACAGCGTGGTTCAGGTGTCCACCGAGATGTGAGACAGATACTGCGC
The DNA here is from genome assembly GCA_030143305.2 of Amblyomma americanum. NCBI lineage: Eukaryota > Metazoa > Arthropoda > Arachnida > Ixodida > Ixodidae > Amblyomma > Amblyomma americanum. Next base: position 2,996 of record JARKHS020016489.1, on the reverse strand, counting down.
CATTTCCTTTCATCAAAAACCAATTTTCATTTTTCATTTTTCAAACAGCTGGTATGTAGTTTTATTCCTGCTACTTTCACTATAATGCGTAACTGACAACGGAGTTACCTGATTTTTCTTGAAGGGATAGAGAGGTTTGGTTTGTGGTTTATGGTTTGGTTTATGGGGGGTTTAATGCCCCGAAGCGGAAATTTCGAGCACATGGGGTTCTTTAACGTGCACTGACGTCGCACAATGCACGGGCCTCTACAACTTCGCCTCCATCGAAATTCGACCGCCGCGGCCGGGATCGAGCCCGTGTCTTTCGGGTCAGCAGCCGAACACCGTAACCACTGAGCCACCGCGGCGGCGAAGGGATTGAGAGGAATGGAAAGAAGACCGAAAGAATGCACGCAGTCGTGCGCATGGCACGATGGAAAAGGTCAACACCATTGCGAATGCTGTCAGAGCAGTGATGTTCATAAGCTTAAAGCACCCGGAAAATTGGTAACTGAAAGGTCTAGTACGCTATAGTCCCACTGGATAATATACACTTTGCATTGGATCTCGCGAAACCATGTGGGCGAAGCACCTAGGAGTTCTTATTAGTTGGTGTAATGCGGTCCAAGAAAAGTTGAAGAGAACCTTGCTAGCCGTATAGATCATGGCAGCGCGACATTAGTCTCACTATCTCAGCTATAATTTGTGCACTGGTAACTGCACCGTTGCTTGCATTGAAGATTTAGGCCTTTACATTCTTCTTCTTCTATCTATCCCTCCATGGTTTCCCCCCACCAACCCCTCGGCAATCTCTTACGGTTACCGTGCCTGCCCTCCTTTTGATTCTCTATGAGGCTGCCCATAAGGCTGTCCACGAGAATCTCATTTTCGGCGTTGTTTTTTATCACAGTTGACGACAGTAACGCTCGACTGCCTCACTTTTTCAATTTCCGTTTTAACATGCCATATAGAACAAACCGTGTCTGATATCCTAATTCGGGCAGAGGCGTTCGCTGCAAGTAATCAGTAAATAGAATGGTAAGCAAAAAATATCACATTAGCCGTTTAATTCTTTTTTTGTGTGTGTGTGAACAGAGCTGTCCGTACTATCACAACCCATTTTGATCCAAACCTAACATCTGCAATATAAATCTGAGCAAGAGAGATTTCAAGCGTCAGATGGAATGAGTCAATCCACTTGTTTTCAAAGAATCTGGGTTTGGCGTGCGGATCGCCACTCTTCTTTTAGGTCAACCCCCGTCACCAAGTTATGTCGCACAGCTGCTTAATCTATTTATTTGAATTTTTAATTTTAAAATAAGCGTTCTATGCATGTTTAATAGTTGAAATCTTGCCCTTTGAGAACTAGCCAGTTTTTTTTTTTCAAAATTGTCCATAATAACATGCTCTGTCCGATACATTTCTTGCTATCATGATGTTTTTGTTTTTGTTTCTTATTGTGAAACTTCCACTATGCTTCCGTCTCCAACGCAGAGCTGACTGGTTTTACAAAGCGTGCTTCCTGGTGTCAGCTGCGCGTGATTGCATCCACTCTTGTTCGGCAGCCTCGAGCTCGGACGGCAGCTTCACCGTGTCAGTCCTCGCTGACTCAACGTCACATGATCACGTGATGGATCCGCACGTCCTTGTTTGGTGACGCCGGAGCAGTGCCGGAAAGCAAGGCAAACAGATGGCGCATCACGTGATCAAGCGCATTAAGCCCACCCTTGCAAAATTTTCTTTATAGACAGGCTATAGACTGTAGACAGACTTATGTCTATAAAGTCTAGACTCTCTATAGACAAACCCTAGAAAACAGTCTATAGTCAATACAAATCCTATAGAGAGTCTATAGACAATCTATAGATTTATGGCCACACACTTTTAGTAGACGTTTGTCAATAGACAGTCTATAGACTATGAATAGGGAAAAAGAAATATCTATGGGAAGTCAATAGAGTCTATAAGAAGTCTATAGACTGTCTATAAACCATTTTTATAAGGGCAGGTCGAGAAACGAGCTGACCACGCCCGCCGCTCGGGAGAAGGAGCGAAGGGAACGGACCTTCCAGCTGAGGGTATAAAAGCGCAAGCAGAAGAACGACTAAACTTACGAGAGTTTCAGTTCGGTGCTCGTGCAGCGAATTCGTGCAGTGAGTTCACGCCAGGAGCTCTCCGCAGAGGGTTCACGGCGAGACGCCAGTCAAGAGGCTTCTAAACTCCAACAAGACCACGGGCCGTCGACGAGAAGGGACACCTACTAAACGATCCATGGGACTACCGGTCATCCGGCAGTCTATGATGCTAACCGGGCGAAGAACTCTTCCTGTCGAAGCTCAGGCCACGAGTAATGCTGCGCAGATTCCAGCAAAACTCGAGCAGGCTTCAGTAAACAATTTGGCCATCCTGCTTTTAGAGCCTAGCTTGCTGCCACTGGCAGCGACTGGTACCTTGGTTTCGAAGAATATTGCTTGCCCAATTTGTCTTTGAAATGGAAATAATGGTCACAGTCCATTTGAAATGGAAATAATGTGAGTCGAAGATACATTATTCACCTGCACAGATGTCGCGCGAAATAGTTCGATATATCGATAATTCGATATACAAAAAATGGCAGTACATAAGCTTATTTGTAACCTAGCGGCAAGATTACCATAGTTTCCTTGAGTCAGTCTGAATCTTAGAAATCTGTTGAATATGATCATTCATTTCAGTCGCCATTTGGGTGTTTGTTAAGTTGGTTTCTATATTTTTTGTATTCGCCAATGACTACGTTGTTTCATATTTTGTATTCGCCAAATATATAAGCGTCGCTTGATTGGAATTAGAATATTTTCTTTGAATTGAAAATAATGGTCACAAGCGCACAATTTCCATAATGCGTATAATGCATGGACAGCTAGGAGTACCCCCCCCCCCCCCCCCCGAAATCTTGGTGATTAATTGCCATATTCCGACTGGTGGGCTCTGCTGGTTATCTAGTAAAAATTATGATGATGGCGATGATGATGATGATG
>JARKHS020016488.1:0-22742 GCA_030143305.2 Amblyomma americanum | reverse complement strand
CTGTGTCCATGTCTGCCAGCGCTGCGATTCCACGATGTTCGACAACTACCAACTATCCCAGTAACATACCCTGCGTAATACGTGTCCACCCTACCCCTGCACGTCCCCATCTGCCCAAACATCAAAACTCTGGGAGGCATACGCATGCATCTTGATAGCGGAGCCAGCTAGGCGGCTCTTCCAGGGCAGCATATACTCCCCACGCCAAAGCGCACTTCTCACGAAACAAAGATTTCGATGTTTGCAGTGATGCGCCGTGGCGGTCAATCATACGGCTCTTTCAGAGACTAAATAGTCTCGTCAACTTAAATATATCGCATGGCACAGCAGTATTTCTCAACAGGCTAAGAGCGGGTACTGTAGGGAGTGATTTCGATGTCTTTCTTAAGTGCTCCCTGTAATATGTCCCTGATGAACACAGCAACACTGCATCGAATAAGACACTGGCCAATGGTCTCTGACGCATTGCACAGGCGGTGATTTACCGTTCACGGTACAAACATCTCCTTAGCATGAAGTCATGCCTTGACAGGCTACATCGACGTGTGAAGTTAAAAGAAGAACGTTTTTGCAGCAGAAGGAATGCACGTTCACTTAGCACATTTTAAAACACTGGTGTCAAGAAACAGCGGAACACCAGAAAAGGTTGCCAATACAACGGTAAATCGGCAAACCACCCCTTTTTAGTAGCTGTGCTTATTAGGCTTTCTGGTGCTTATTTGCCTTTCTTTTTCACACCGACTGAACAGACTCATGAGGGGACTTTATGGGGATTCCTTAAATAAGCTGGTGACGCCTCCAATTTCCTCACTCTGTGCTTTGCTTTACATTACCTGTGTAGCTTCTCCAAAAAGCAGATGACTCAGGTACTTACTGAGTATTTGTTTCCTGGGTCACGCAGGCACATTCATATAGCTTGGTTAAAGTGGGGCTCTATATGTACCAGGCATCGGCAGTATGGAAGATACATGTGTCCTCGATTCTATCTTTTAATACATTTTGTCGGTTTGTATTAGATATCACTTGCCAAAAATGAAACTATCGTAATATTGGTATCGAAAATAATTTTTAGTGTATCACCTATTTTACCGATACTCGATCTAAAAAAAAATTGTCCCGTATATTGTGAAGCTGCAGTAAGTCTGACTTCGGGTCGGCGGCGCCCGCTGAGGAGGTAGAGCACCCCTAAAAAAGGTAGCAGTAACATTAGAAAGTGACGATGCCAGTGCCATTGGCGCCGTCTGTCTTCATTCTTCCTACGTTCATTGTTTGGCAGATAAGCGACGTATACCTTGCGCTTCTCCACACTCAGTGACAGGAGGAATGGAAAGACAGGCTCATCATTATGGTAGAAACAACACCCCTTCACCCCTACCTCAAGATGGGGTGGTTGCAAACGGAAATGCTCGGTTTTCGCCGTTATGCTCCGGTGCCTATAGAATATTTCTTGTTTACTCTATCAGCCCTATAAAGGTGACGCGCTCTTCCACATGCCAGTCAATGGGGTCATCAGGGCCCGTGGCGTCAAATGCATTATCTGACACTTTTTCTTGGAAAATTGGTTGGAAAACTGGATTTTGAGGAAAGAAAATGGTCTCACATCTCGGTGGATCGCTGAACCGCGTCGTAAGGGAAGGGATAAAGGAGAGAGTAGACGGACAAAGGAAGAATAAGATGCCGTAGTGGAGGCCTCCGGAATAATTTCGACTATGATCATTAATGTGCATTGATATCGCACAGTACACGGGCGCCTTTTGTGTTTCTCCGCCATCAAAACGCTGCCGACGCGGCGGGGTTCGAAATGAAGGCTACGGCTTAGTAGCCGAGCGCCCTAACCACTGACCCACCGCGGCGGGCAAAATGAAAATTGGTTTTTGGGGAGGGTCAAATTCGATTGTTAGGAAAGTAAATGGCGCAGTAGTCGTCTCATATCTCGACGGACACCCGAACCACGCCGAAAGAGAAGGAACGAAGGTGGAAGTGAAAAAAGTAAGAGAAAGAGTTGAGGCAGTAGAGCGCTCCAGAATAATTTCGACCACTTTTTGATCTGACATCGCCCAGCACACAGGGTCGCCTCCCAGTCCTCTCGGGTGCGGTTTGGGATAGGGTAGCCTCGAGGCCCTAAGGGCCTTAGCGTAGAGCGCCCGAGAAGCGGTGTCACAGATCTCCCCGGAGAACACACACACCGAAAGAATGGACTAGGCTACAGGTGTACTCACACAGACGCACATTTAATACACCCTACGTGACAAACGCTAGCACACCAAACTAACACAAAACACAGACTATCAATACACACGACCCGAGAACACTGCTGCCAGCGTCTACTACTAGCGTTCTACTGTTACGGGTGGGCGTTCCTGCTCAAGGTTGGTTCGGTGGGGATGCGATGTTGCATTGGTCCAGTAGCCGGCGTCGAGATGACGTTTGACGAGCTCAGGCTGGCGTCGCTGGCGGTGTCGCTGGCTGCGTCGTACAAGCTCCCGATCCAAGTACCCGTGGAGGTGATGCCGGTGTTGTTGGCGTTGAGGTAATAACAATAATTGGTTTTCGAGGAAAGGAAATGGCGCAGTATCTGTCTCATATATCGTTGGACACCTGAACCGCGCCATAAGGGGAGGGATAAGGGAGGGAGTGAAAGAAGAAAGGAAGAAAGGTGTCGTAATGGAGGGCTCCGGAATAATTTCGACCAAATGGGGATCTTTAACGTGCACCGACATCGCGCAGCACACGGGCGCCTTAGCGTTTTTGCTACATAAAAACGCAGCCGTCGCGGTCGGGTTCGAACCCGGGAACTCCGGATAAGTAGTCGAGCGCCCTAACCACTGAGCCACCGCGGCGGGTAATGGCGTTGAGGGCACCACCCGAATTGGTAACAACAGCGCTGGAGGCACCCCTGGCCGTAGCTGGTGGTAGCGTCCTCCGTTGACCTCCCCGGAACGGGCTCTGGAACGGCAGGAGGTCCACGATGCGAAGCCGTAGAACGCGAGCTCACCGGAGCAGTAGCCGGCGTTGCTCTCTTCCAGCCGAAAGCCTCCGCTTCTCTGTTCTCTCCCCCCCGTGCTTCGCTCTCTCTCACACCTTTATAGAAAGGAAGGAAGGCCTCTCAGCCGTTGCTGGCACATACCCACTACGGGGGAGTGGCCAAGACACAGGCGGTTAATTGCTGGATCCAGGAAAGTTTTGACGGGAAAAGGAGTGGAAATAGGATGTAGTCTGATAGACTGGAAGAGGGAAGGACAGGGGTCCAGCTAACTTGGAGATCGAAGACGGGACAATGGCTTAATGTGCATAATAGTACACAATGACTTGTAATGTTGCAATGTCGTACTGACAGAGAGCGGGAAGAAGAAATTAGAATGGGAGGCGCTGCGTTTCTTGAAGAAAATTTTGCACAGCAGAGCGCACACTCCTGTCGCTTCGTCCAAGCAAAGAAGCGCCAATGGAAAGAACAACCGCGGAAGGACACAGGCAAGCCCAGTTGATGAAATGGAATTTGCAAAAGACGCTTCCTCAAATGAGAGAAGCGGCGGCAGAACAGCAGGAAGTGATCTATTGTCTCAGGTTCGGCACAAAAAGGGCACAGTGGGGAAGCCGCCAGGCCAGATCTGTGAGGGTAGAAATTTAGAAGGGGAACCCGGCAACGCAAGCGCGTGAAAGAGACCTCTAGTCTGCGTGAGCGCCAGTCTTTGCTACGCCAAGGATGCAGAAGATGCTGATATTCGGGAGATGATGTAAGAGCCGAGGCAGCAAATTCCTGAAATATTGTGTAGCTGCGAAGCCTCGCCGCAGCTGTATATGCACACGTTGGCAGGACAGCAACAATTGGGCCGCAGAGAGAGGCTCTTGCTAAGGAATCTGCAACCTCATTTAAGTGGAAACCCATGTGACCTGGTACCCAAAGCAACCTTACCGAATTTAGATGGGGCGGAATCAGGAACATAAAGAGGCGTAATGCCCGAGACTCAGTGGGTGAGGATAAGGAAGAGCAAATGGACAAAGAGTCTGTCATAACCACGACCTGGGAAACGGTAGTTTCTAATTTTCGTAAGGCTAAGATTACTGCTAATAGTTCAGCCAGAAAAATGGGAGCGAAGTCAGGGAGACGGAGAGAAAAAGACCAATCCAGTGAAGGCGAAAGAATTCCCACACCTGCCTTCTCGCGATCCTGCGAGGCATCGGTAGCAATAAGAACATGAGAGGGAAAGGACCTTAGGTGGTCCTGCAACAGACCCTGAAGAAGCGGGAAGGGCTGCAGCTTTGCATTCGATGGAAAAATGTCATCGAATTCAATCTGGACAGATGATGAGTTGTTATACAATTGGCGGACATCTGTGAAATGAATATTTATGGGATCAAGGAGGGACTGCACGTAACATATCCGCGGGGTATGAAAACGAGACCAGGCAGCACTAAAAAAGGCGGAAGGTTGACTAAGAAATATTATACTGGAAGCGTGAAGAGGTGAGTCGCACAATTTTAAAAATGTTTGAAATGTTAAAACGCGAAACCTAGCTGATAACGACGGCATTCGCGCCTCAAGGTGCAGAACAGCATTGGCGACATATTTTGGAAGCCCAAGACAAAGGCGCAACGCCTCACGCTCCAACAGCACAAGAGGGCGAAGTTTATAGGCAGGAGCTCCTGAGAATAAAACACACCCGAACTCCAAAACTGGGCGGACGTACATTTTACAAATCATCAGAAGTTTATGCCTTCTCATGCCTGAGCTAGCACTACAAAGCCTGCGCAGGATGCCAATGGCCCGAACTCCTTTCGCAGAAACTTGCTCAATGTGTGGCCGCCAGGAAAGAGTAGAGTCGTATATTACTCCGAGATACTTCACCGTCTGAACTTGACGTATTATGTTATTTCTATAGACCAGGCAGATATTTATACGAACAGACACTGGAAATACTAACAATGCGCATTTCTTCACATTAAGAGACAGATGAATTCTTCCTAACCAGTTGTCAAGAACATTGAGGTAATTTTGCGGGGTTCGATAAAGAGTGTGAACGTCACCTGCTGATGCAAAAAATGCAATATCGTCGGCGTACACATAAGTTTTCACATTTTGAATGCATGGAATTGAGCTTAGAAAAATGTTAAAAAGAACAGGTGAGAGAACTGATCCTTGAGGCACACCTCTTGTCTGTGTAAATCTCCTTGAGGAAACACCATTTTGGCAGCAGTAAAATTCTGTATTTTCCAAAAAAAACAAATACAGGCTGCAAAATAGCTTGGGAAGTTCAGTTCCTGTTATCTTAGTAATAGAGTCGAGTGCTCAACGCTGTCGTATACTTTACTGACATCCAAGGTGACAAGCGCAGCAAACTGTTTTCTATTGCGAGCTAATTTAATACGACTCTCTAGGTCAGTATGAGCACACCAAATTGGAGAACCCGGCCTGAAACCAATTTGACATGGATTCAATACAGCATTTTCTGAAATGAATGACATGACACGGCTGAGAAGGACCCTTTCCACCAATTTCACTAGGTTTGATGTTAACGAAATAGGGCGTATATTGTCTAAAGTTAAGCCCTCCCCTTGCTTTTTAAGCAGTGGAACTACTTCAGCAAGACGCCACCCATGCGGTATCCAAGGACCTTTAATAGAATGGTTAACTAGAGCCAACAGGTCTGCAGGACATTCATTAAAGAAAATTTTGATCATAGATGAAGTGGCCTTATCCGGGCCAGGAGGCGCTGGGGATAAGCGCAGAACGATTTGCGACATCTCAGGCATAGAGACCTCAGTGAAATCACTTGAGGTGCATGTGAATATAGTGCGAGAAGGTAAGGCAGATGTAAAGCGAAGCTCTAGGCCACACGCAATATCCTCTAAGGCCTTTGCGATGTCAGCAGGGGACTGAACGAGGGATTCAATGTTGGCAGCCGGTGGAATTACCTTGTTGCGCCACATGAAATTAAACAAAGCTCGTTTATTTCCTGATTGTGAAAGAAACTTATAATGATTTGTATTATACTCCTTCTTTGCACGGGCGACGGTGCGCTTAAATGTTGCTGCAACATACTTATATTCCAGCCAATTTTTTGGCCATTGATTGATGAGAAGTTTCTTCCAAGCTGCTTTCCGTCGTCTATATGCACGCGTGCACTCAGCATTCCACCAATTGTTCTCGATTGCACCCTTTGTTCTCTTAACGAAAACTTCAGACCTTTGCCTTGCATGGTCCAGCAATGAACATAGATGTGCAGCCTTGCTTTCGGCACTTATCTGAGCGAAAGTGTCTGAAGTGATTTGGAGGGCTGATTTTATCGTGTCTTTAAAGCAACTGTAATTTATTAACGTGCGCTGATGTCGCTTAGGAAGAGATAATTTACACGCAAACTTGAAAATTATCGGTAGATGATCAGTGTTTGTTGCATGGTCAACAGGCGCCTAAGACATAACAGAGACTCCTGGGGAGGAAAAAGTTAAATCCAAGGCAGAGCGGCATTGGCGCCGAACAAACGTAGGCAATCCGGAATTGTTGCAGATCAAGTTGTTCTCAGAAGCCCTATCAAATAGTCTAGAACCAAAGCTGCCTGTTTTAAACCCCCACGTCACATGGTGCGAATTGAAGTCTCCAAGTAATAGAACCTGAGATCAGCTACTAGACATGAGTGAGTCAAGGGGCCGAGTGTCATGCACACCAGACGGGAAATATGCATTAGCTACTGTAAAGGGCTGTTGACCTGGGACGCTGAGGTCAGCCGCAAGGATTTCACATTCATTGTCCGCATATTGGAAAGAATTGCATGCCCTGTGGCAAAACTTTGTAAAGATGAGCACTAACAACCCTCCCCTTCGTGATGACCAGTCAAGCCGGAACGGACGGTAATTCATGAGATGATAATTGAAATTTGAAGTTAGCCATGTTTCCTGTAAAGCAACTAAATCTGGTAGAAGCTGATTGCATAGGTAATTTAAATCTGTTGAAGCTGAGAATATAGATCGACAATTCCACAGAAGTACACTTAAGAACCCTATCATGGCGGGAGTGCCGCAGCCGCGACTGCTTTTTCTAGAATCCTGGTCTTAGCATTTTGACTTGCGTTACTTTTCTTTGTCTTTGACTGGGGGCAAGATGGGCCTGCAATATTCAGAGGAGACCCACTTCGTTTCTGGGCGCGGAGATCAGACTCCATATCCATACAGTCCCTAGAGTATGCGTCCATAACGCTGGTCGAAGGAAAGGCCTGAGAGGTCTCTTGTTGCTCACATTGTTTTTGGCCCTGTGGAGCGGAATCGATTACTGCAGAAGGAGGGGTAGTTTCCGAAGCCAAAGAAGACAAGAGCGGAGCGGTGGACGCCTGCAGAAGATTGGTCATCTGAGCAGCTATGACCTGCGAAATGCACGTGGACACGGTTTCTATAATGCGATCCATTGCATTTGCCACAGCTTTCTCTACTGCCGCAGTAATAGCCTGGGCCCAACTAGAATCCATTATGGGTGGGCATTTGGCAGCCACACTAGAGTAGCCTGAGGCTCTCTCCTTGACTGAGGAAAAAGCCTCTCTCTGTGTGCATCTGCGCTTGTCTATAACCTCGAGCACCTGAACTTCTTGTGCTCATGCAGGACAGTCAGGTGAATCAGCAAAGTGAGCACCGCAACACAAACAACATTTCTCTTGCTGTTCAGGACATTCCTCTCTGCAATGACGTTCCCCATAGGCACAGCAGCGTAAGGCCGATTTGCTGGCTTTGACGCTGTGGCCAAATCGCCAGCAGTTTTGGCACTGAAGGGGCCGAGAGTTAAAGGCATCTACTCGAAAAACAAATGGCCACACCTTAATCTCTGACGGGCAAAATATTCCTGCAAATGTGGCAATGACGGACTCCGTAGGAATTTTTCCTCCGTCAACCATCCTGCTGCATCGATGGACAGCCATCACTCCTGCATGCGAGAGGTTCTCCAGCGTTTCCGCAGGGCTCAATCAAGAGTCGACCCCTCGGACCAAGCCCTTGGAACATGCTAGGTGAGGCAGAATAAATGCGCTCACCGGGTGGTTGGCGAAGGTCGTACACTTTAGCAGGTCTTCAATACAGTCTTTATCCGGCGACCTGCCCAAAATACCACCCCTGCCGAACTGCCGGACATCGGTAATGTGCATAAAATGCTTCGATGTGGACTGAAGGGCCGCCTGCACTGCCTCCGGGTTGTTCAGTCGGATAGCGCCTCCATCGGATCGCACTAAAGCGACCGGAATGCTCGAAACAACACTGCGGAAAAAGAGATCAATTGGGAGCTGGTCTTTAGGAAGAGATGCCGACCAAGAGGAAAACCCTTGGCCGGGAGTAGAAGTAGACAGTAAGCTCTCGTCCCGCGCCCTCGTCCCTTTTATAGTTGTTGTTGTTAGCCTATCAAAAGATGGCACATACCCACACTGGGGGATCGGCCAAGAATCGGGTGGCTATTCACCTGAACGCAGTTAACAAAAAGGAAAAGCACGTGGGAGCGCAACACCGGTGAAATTTTCGTCATGAACAGAAAAGAGTTGAGTGTTTAGATTTTAAAATTTTAAGAATAATAATAAAGAGAGGGATTAAATATTAATGATTTAGTCAAAATGTAATAATTGATAGAAAAGAAAAGGTTAGAACACTTAGCAAGGCAGTCGGTGAGATTCTATCAGGAAATTTAGAACAGCGGTACAAACAGATCTGTGGCTGAACCCAAATGTGGTGGCGCCAAATGATAGCAAGAGCGGGCTGCTCAAACTAGGCCAAGATGCTGCAAGGGCTCCTCCAGCAACCGTTTTCTCAGAGAGTTGAATCGGCGACAATACACCCAAAAATGTTCTGTAGATTCAGGCTCCCGGCAAAATGCACAAAGGGGAGAGAGCGCGAAACCCGACTTGTGAAAATAGAAATTTAGAGGGGGGATGCGGCAGCGCAGCCTCGTCAGTGATACTTCAAGCTGCCGAGAGCAACAAATTTTCCTGTTCCAATAATATTTAAGGTGCTCATAATCCGCCGATGTTAAAAGTGATGTGCCTTGCGTGCTTAAAAACGCACGTCGCCGAAATCTAGATGCTGTAATATAGGCTGTAGCCGGGATGATTGGCAACACGGGGCCGCTGAGGGAAGCCTTTGCGAGATTATCAGCAATCTCATTTACTGTCACACTGCTGTGACCGGGAACCCATACTAAATGAACAAGGCTCAAATGCGGAGGAAGTAGGGATAAGAAAGTTGATAAAATGGGACCGTCAACATGTGCAGCGAGGGACGAACACAAAGCTAAAGAATCAGTAATTACTGCAACTGCTGTAATAGAGAGGTCTAGCTTGCGTAGAGCAAGTACAACTGCTAGAAACTCTGCTTGAAAAATAGGGGTGAAATCTGGAAGGCGCAGAGAAAAGGACCAGTCTAAATGCGAGCAAAATATTCCCACACCTGCTTTTTCATTGCATTGCGATGCATCAGTGGCTATTGCTATATCTGTAGGTAGGGTCCTCAGATGATCTTCTAGAAGACCACTTAGAATACTCGGTGGCAAAAGTTTTGCATTTTTTGGAAATATGTCGTCGAAAACAATGTGGATAGCGGGCCCATTGCGAAGCGCAGGAAGGATATCATAAATGTTTACATCTAAAGGCTGAAGTAATCTTTGCACAAACACTACCTGAGGGGAATTGAAACGAGACCAGGGGACACCAAAAAAGGAGGTCGGCTGAGAACAGAAAATGCTTTGGGAACGGTGGAAATGGGATTCATAGATCCTGAGGTAAGTTTGCACAGTTAAAAATTGAAGTCGTGATAAGAGAGACGGAATGCGGGCTTCAAGGTACAGCACATTGATAGCCACACATTTTGGAAGGCCGAGGTACATGCGAAGTGCTTCCCTCTCTAAAAGGACGAGAGGGCGAAGTTTATATGTAGCCGAGCCTGAAAACAACACTGATCCAAATTCTAAAATTGGCCTGACATACATTATGTAGATCATTATTAGCGCATCTCTGCGCATGCCGTACCAGTGATGACATAATCTCCGTAACATACCCATGGCACGAGCCCCTTTCGCCGTGACAGGGTCAATGTGAGGTCGCCAGGTGAGTTTGTTGTCATAAATGACCCCTAGGTATTTTAGGGATTGAACCTGCGGTATTATTTTTAACAGGCAAGTGAGAGAGACCACTACAGGAGTGAATAGAGGGAAAACAAGAGTGGCACACTTGCCAACATTTAACTTCAGGTGTAATGCGCTCAACCAGTGCTCAAGTGTATTTAAATATGACTGCAACAGACCATACAGAGAATGTAGATCCGGCGCAGCAGCAAAAAACGCAATGTCGTCCGCATAGACGTAAGTGCGTACATGGCGGCGGAGAGGAATTGAGCTTAACAGAATATTAAAGAGCACAGGAGAAAGAACAGCTCCTTGCGGCGGTACACCTCGCGTTTGTCTATACCTCTCTGAATGAACACCATTATGGACGCAAAAGAATTCTCTGTTATGAAGAAATGCAGATATCCATGCAACTATATAATCTGGAAATTGAAGAGACTGTAGCCTATGTATCAGGATGGAGTGTTCTACACTATCCTAAGCTTTGGCGACATCTAACGTAACCAAAGCCGCGACCAGGCGTTGACGACGACCAAGGAGAATTCTGCTCTCAAGATCAGCATGTACAATCCATATCGAACACCGTGGCCGGAAACCGAGTTGGCATGGGCTGAGTATACTTTTGCGGTCCACAATGGCTGACACCCGAATTAGTAACACCCTTTCCTATCAACTTTACCACGTTTGATGTTAAAGAAATTGGCCTAATATTATCCAATTCGTAGCCTCCACCCTGATTTTTATGTAAAGGGATCACCTTGGACAGCTTCCACTCAGAAGGTATCCAAGCGTGTTTGAGAGAGTAGTTTATTAGGTGCAATAAGGAGTTGGGAGACTCTTCAAATAGAATCTTGTGCATCTTTGTGGTAACACCATCAGGCCCAGGAGCAGCAGCTGGCAATCTCTGGACAACTTGTGAAAGCTCTGATAGATTTACTTGTGAGGCATTATCATTTGGCACGACTGGTGCAAACAACAATGGTCGCAAAGGTAGTATAGACGAGAACCGCTTTTGCAGGCCTGTGGCTATTAATTCAACCGCCTGGATAGCTTCTACAGGTGACATAACTAATGACCGAAAATTATGAGAGGACATTAACTGTTTCCTAGACCGTAGAAAACCGAATAGGGCACGTCGGTTGCCCGCCTTTGAAAGATAACCGAAGTGTTCTGAGTCATATTTTTCCTTTGCGCGAGAAACTCTGCGTTTAAAGGTGGCTGCTATAAATTTATAATCATTCCAGTTATTCGGACATTGGTTATGAAGAAGCTTTTTCCATGCTGCCTTCCTCCTCCTGTAATCTCTTGTACAGTCCGCATTCCACCAGTTAGAAGAATTCCATTTTGTTGGCCTCACCAGGAACTCCGACTTTTTACGGCTTTCCTCAATAGCCAGACATATGCTTGCTGACTGGTGGACCTCGGCGACGTTAGACGCTGGAGCAAGGACAGAGCGCAACGCCGTCTGAAATCTGTCATAATTTACATGTGACCGCAACTGAGAAGACGCTGGAGTAACACGACATATGATATCAAAATGAATAGGTATATGATCACTTGAGGTGCCGCTATCAACTGTCGACCAATTCGTTACGCCAATTCCAGGACTAATAAACGTGAGATCTAAAACAGATTGAGTGTGTGAGCGAAGATAAGTGGCCGATCCTGAATTTAAGCACATCAGGTTGTGATCAGAAACCCAGTCCCAAAGGCGCTTGCCGCATGTATTAGTCCTAAAACCCCAAGACACATGGTGAGAATTGAAGTCCCCAGCCACGAGAACTGGGTTTTTACAGTTTACGAGTAAGAATTCCAGAGGTCTAACATCCTGGACTCCATTGGGGAAATAACAATTTGCTATTGAAAATGGAGAGCACCCAGGAAGTACAATGTCTATTGCCAAAATCTCACAGTCAGGAGACATTTGTTGAAAAGATACGACAGCCCTGTGGCAAAATTTTGAAGAGACTAAAGTTAGTAAACCCCCGCCTCTTGACTGGCGGTCTAGGCGAAGTGAACGGTAATTTTTGATATGAAAATGTTTGTCGTTTGAAAGCCACGTTTCTTGCAGAATTATGACATCCGGATTAAGCTGAGTAGAAAGGCAGTGCACATCTGTGGAAGCGGAAAGAATAGAGCGACAGTTCCACTGCAGAACTCGCAACGACGCTATGGTTGCGAAAGTCTAGCAGCAGCAACTGCCTGCTTCAAAATGGTATCCTTGGGTTTAGTGCCAAGCTGCTTCTTCTTTGATTTGGGCTGGGTGCCCAGAGAAGACAACGAATGAGACATGGGGGACCCACTGCGCTTAAGAAGCCGTGCATCAGGCTCCACCATCTCGGAATCACACATTATATCAACATCCCTCGAAGTACCCGAGGTAGGTACAGCGGAAGGGACAGAAGTTTGTTCCTGGGGTTGTGATGCTACTGGACTTGGAGACCGGATAAGAGGAGAGGGAATTGTTGTCGAAAGAGGTGCCAAACTAGCCTGCACGGCATGTGTAATCTGAGTCGCTAGAACATTTGTAAGGCACTCCGACACACTTGCGACAATCTTTTCTACCATTTTAGACATCGAAGCCTCCACAGCAGCCGCAATTGCCTGGGACAGCGTTGAGTCTAACATGACACCTTGCCGAGCGGTCACACCGGCATAACCGTGGGCACGTTCTTTGACCTCTGAAATAGCGTCACGGCGCGAACAGCGTTTCTTGTCAATTATTTCCAGAATTTGAATTTCCTGAGCTCAAGAGGGACAATTTGAGTAGTTTTCAGAGTGAGCACCGCCGCAGAGGCAACACTTCTCATTCTTCTCAGTGCAGGTGCTCGTTGGATGACCATCCCCACAGTTGCAACACCTCAAGTTGGATTTGCAACCGCCAGCGCTACGTCCACAGCGCCAGCAGTTGTTACACTGCAGAGGCCGAGATGATAATGGGTCTACCCGAAAAATTAGAGGCCATGCCTTGATTTCAGAGGGTTAGGAAGTGCCGGCAAAGGTAGCAATCACTGATTCAGTGGGCATCCGCACGTTGTTTACATCCCGGCTACAGCGGTGCACAGCAACAACACCTGCAGCCGACAGAAGCTCAAGAGTCTCTGCCGAAGACAGGGAAGAGTCTACGCCTCGTACAATACCTTTCGTGCACGCCAGATGTGAAGGGATGAAGGAACTTACCCGAAGGGAGGCAAAGGATGAGGAGTTTAGTAAATCTCTTACACAGGCGAGGTCTGGTGATCTGCACAGAATCCCGCCGCGTCCAAACTGGCGAACCTCTGAGATTGACTCATAATGAGAAGTCGCCGACTGGAGAGCAGCCCGAACAGCACCAGGGTTGTTCATCTTGATAGCACCACCATCCTTAGGCACCAGCGCGACAGGGATACTGCCGACACCACTGCGCAAAAAAGCTTCCAACGGTAGGAGATCAGTGGACAGAGAAGCCGACCAGAGGGAACTCCCCTGGCCGGGAGACTGGGTGGACATAGCCCGGGCTTACTGCCTTACCGCGCAAAGACGCAGAGAGAAAATGCCACAATCAGCCACCCGAAACTTAGCCGATCGTTCCCAGCAGAGCAGAGCCGTCGGGGCAGCGATGAACAGGACGAACGCCACTGGGTCGAACGAGGACCTCGAGATGATTGAGTACGTGTGCCGGAGCTCAGAGGCAGCAGCCGTCGGCGCCTACAGCCGCGGCAGAAATCCCACGTAAGCCACGTAAGCCTTGTCGTCGTCTTCTTCTTCTTCTTCTCTTCTCCACCAATCATCTCTCCACCTCACCGAATGCTTCTTCTTCATCTTCTTTAGTCTTCGGTTAACCCACGTCGTCTTCTACACACCTCTCTCCTTCATGATTTTATTTTAGACTCTCTATTATATGTGACAATCGGTAATCGCCATTGGGGTGCCTGACTAGGCATCCCACCTAGTGGTTGTAAGGGCGCGACCCTTCAGGTTACGACCCCCAACACCTCTCTCTATGGTTGCATAAATGTTTTTACCACCATGATCACCACCACCAACAGCACACATGCAATTTGGATCGGAGCCACTAGAACTGTCCTAGGGCTAGACATTAGCAATTAAAGCCTCTGACATTGTCTCACATGCGGCTGTGCTGAGAGGCCTCTCAGAGATTGGCGTCGGTCAGGTATGGAGAAAGTTTCTTAAAAGACAGAACGGCAGAAATGCAGATTGCAGATGCATCTAGTCGAGTAATACTGTTAGGAACCAGGGGGACTCGTCACGGGGCTGTCCTACCTCCGTTCCTATTTAACGTCACTATGAGAAAGGTACCCATTCTCTTAAATTCCGCACATCAAACATGCACATCAAACATTCCGCACATCAAACATCCGCATATATGCGGACGACATTGCCATATGGACATGTACATGGGAGCTCTGGCTCAGTAGACTTGCGCCCTAGGATTCATTTCCTTTGGGGAAGCAAGCGCTACAGGTCATAGTTCTCAAGAGGCGATCGTGACCATTCAGTCTCTTAACTATACCGCCACGATCCTCTGGTCAACGTGGGGATATGCTTTCCTCTCAACCTTTGATAAAAGGAACATTCATAAAACACAATACGGCGTCTGCTCGAGTGTGGAGGCTGTTTAAAGCGAGAGCTTTACTTGCCTTGTCGAGCCAAGGTCATCGGAGGGACACATGTGGCCTTCAAGTGGAACAGTGGAGGTGTGTCAGCCACGTTACATACCAGATGACTCGCCGCAGCTGCAGCCGTGCGCCGACCACCGCCTCGCCAGCTGTGTCCACGTGACTAATCACGTGACTGGAAGTTCGCTTGAAAGAGAGACGACGCCGCCATCGCGCGCATACACACTGCCGCCTCGCAGTTTCTCGCTATGGACGAAGCGAGTCGGTCGGGACCGTGTACGCCGTCGGCACGTTCTCGTAGACGACGGGCCGAGTCTGATCACCCGGCTGACGTTGCCAGTCATGCTAAGTAGTGTAGAGCTCTACGGCCCCTTTTTTACCCATATAAAATGCGCGCTCTCTCTTCCGATCATGTAGGAGTGCGCGCAGGCAACGCAACTACGCATGACCGTTCGGTTCCTCGCAAGACGTGGCGATCACTGCGGTGAATCTTTGATAAGGCCAGTGAAGCGGCGCGCGGGGGGACTATTGGGGGAGCGTTGTTAGAGTGCGGCCACGGATACGGCGGTCAGCACGAGCCAGCAGGATGTGCACGGACGGCGGGGCGGCACCGTGCCGGTATGAAGTGCGCAGATGGCACTGGCGTCCGCAAGGATGTAATAGCCCTTGGGTGTGAGTGGCTGTAACGCAAGCAGCTAGGTTTCATGTAGCGTTGCTAGCCCTCATTGCTGCCGCTTGGTCATATTCGCATCTTGCTGTATTTTCTGTGTAGTTCATTTTAACTACCTTTTCAACTTTGTATTTTTGTTCTCCCGCGCTCAGGTGTAGCGCCTGTTTCTTGTAGCCGTGGCCTTGCGCTGTCCCGAGAGGTAGCGCATTCTGGGCTCTGTAGTTCTATGATGTTCCCTTTTTGAAGCGTTGTTTTGTTCCGCAATAAACCGGTCTTTTTGTACTGACTGTGGGTGTGTCACTCGTCGGGCGAGACCACGGCTCGTGGACCTCGTTCACTGGAAGGCGAGGTCTTCAGTATTTAGGGAGAGGTAGGGAAATTTAAAGTGCCAAGCTAGTGGCAGAGACCGACGAAGAACGGGAGCGTCGACTGGCTGAACGGCGGATGAAGGATGCCGAAAGGCGGCATCGAAGAACTTTGGAGGCAGCCGTTGCTGCTTCTGTCTCCGCCACGACTTCGGCTTCGACGACGGATGACAGGTTGAGCCTAACCTGGCTTAGCAACACAGCATAAACCCGCATAACAAAACTTTCGGTTGCATGACTGGGCGTAGTCGAGCTAACCCGCAGTAATTTTTTTTTGCTTTGCTTGTATCGCATGGCCGCATAGCTGGAAGCTTTCGGACCGGCGTTTTGAGAAAATGCTGTTACTTAATACCGTTATCTGAAAGTAAGAACTAAATAACAGATATTAGCAAGATACGTCCTGCCTAATAAAACATTCAGCCCACTTGTTTTTTTTCCTCTACATTTTATTACAGAATGTTCAACGTCATACACCTGTTAAAGAGCGCTGGGAAGAAAAACCGTTCGGTTTTCCCAAACGTATGGAGCTTTCTCCTTTTAGCACCGGGCAAAGATGCAGGCAACCTTTTAAAAACTGCAGCAACAAATGAAAAGCGTGGGAAAAGTTTTAAAGTTTATTCATATGTGTAATCCAGCACTCACATTTAGGTTCGCATGAAGGACATTAGCTTAAACAAAAAGACTTTGCTAGGCTGCTTTTCGAAGTGATCGCTCGATTGTAAACATTGCTTCAATACAATGCTACTAGTTCTAAAGAAACCACCTGCGGCGAAAAAAATCTATGCGGCTAGATTAGCTTAAACCGTTTCGAAAACAGTGTGCTATGCGAATACCCAAAATATTCCTGAAATCACAGAGAAATTTCTCCGCTTAGGCAATCATATTACCAGCTTTATAAATACTGGTGATTTCGGTGATGTATCAAAATATTGTGCAAAATCTCCATCGTCCGCAGTGACAGCGGGAGAAAACAGCAATCTTGCACCGTAGTGAAGCTTGCTGCGCTATATCTTTCGCCGACACCGTTTTCGGCTTCCAACCTCATAAGTCCGTAGAAGACATCCTTTTACAGCTTCATCGCGAGGTTCTTTAACCCAAAGAACACGCACATAATGATAAGATAGTCCTAGCACTCGATCTCAAGGGAGCGTTTGACAATGTTAAACACGGCGACATACTAAAACATCTTAGTGAGACCAACTGCGGTCCTCGTACATTCAACTACATCTAACATTTCTTTACAGACCGCTTGGCCTACATACGCATGCAAGAGACCGAGTACGGCCCGCTTGCGATGGGAACGGGGGTACACCACAAGGCGCTGTGTTGACCGCGCTTCTCTCTAACATTTCCATGATGCACCTCCCGGCACAGCTGGCGGGTGTCGCCGGTGTTCAGCATGCGCTGTACGCCGACGTCATCACCATCTGGGCTAATACAGGAAGCATAGGAGAGATGGAGGAATGCCTGCAAGCAGCAGCGAGCATTGTAGAGCACTATGCTATGTACTGCGGCCTCCAGTACTCACCATCCAAGTCTGAATTTGTGCATATTTTACATTCTCTGAAATGCAAAATCTCTGTAGAGCTTTTTCTCGCCAGCGGCCGCATCCACTAAGCGCAGAAGCTTAGAATACTCGGTATCTTCATTAATCAGCATCGCAAGGCAGACACAACTTTTGCCAAACTCCGCAAAGTCGGCGGCCAGGTGGGCCGAATGGTTCTCCGCGTTTCAAACAAGCGAGTAGGGTTGCGAAGTAAGGATCTGGTGTGGCTCGCCCATGCCTTCGTAACCAGTCGAGTACTCGACTCCCTACCTCCGCTTACGGAAACATAACGAAGATTTGTTGGAGGTTTTAGTCCGCAAAATTTCAAGACAGCCATCGACCTCCCGATCTCCACTTCCAGCGCGTGACTCCTCGCGTTGGGGATGGTAAACGCCTATCGGGAACTTCGCGAGGCACATCTCGTTAACCAATACACGTGTCTGTCCCAAACCGTGTCCGACCGCCGCCTCTTGGACCGGCTACATATCAAACATGAACACCATACGGTGGAACGTGTTCGAGTGCACGAACTGTGGAGACGCGCCCTCTACGTTGGACCCCTTCCGACTGAGACGCACAAGAAGGACCATAATGGCCCGCGCTAGGAGCGGGCGGATGCCCTGCACCGCCACTATGGCTCAAAGAAACGCGTCTTCTACGTCGAAATTCCAGGCCCTTACCACTTCAGGGGGGCATGGTAAATGGCTGCCGTCATACACAAGGCAATACAGGTGGACGGCCTCTCGTTCAGAGCGCCCAGCTCAACGCATGCGGAGGAGGTGGCGATCGCCCTTGCTTCCTCCCATCCCGACTCTAAATACATCCTCACAGACTCTCGCAGAGCCTGTCGTAAATTTGAGTTCGATTGGATCACTCCACTCGCGCACCAAATTCTTCGCCACAGTACTCGCGATTGTGATCCAACTCATCGCGCAATCTTATGGGTCCCCGGCCACCAAAGCATGCCAGGTAGTGAAGCCACCCATGAGGCAGCCCGCACACTCACTTACCAGTGACGAGGCGTTCCTTGGGAGGACTTGATATTACTGAGCACTCTGGTGCCTAACACCGGAGCTGCCCGGTTCCTATGAAGGTACTGGGTAAACCTGGCCAACGAGCTCTCCTTAGGCTCTTTACAAATACCCTGCTGTACCCGGCGGTTCTCAAGCACTTTGATCCTTTTTTTCACGCCCTCTGCTGAATCTGTGGGGAGGTGGCCGACACCTTTCGCATGGTTTGAGCATGCAGGCAAAATCCTTCTCTCCCCCATCACCCCTTCCCCTACCCGAGAGTACTGGGAGGCGGCCCTGCACGGCTGCCAGATACTATCGGCCCAATAGGCTGTGGTTCGGCAGACCTGCGCAGCGGAGGATCAACCTTATCCCGGAATGAGGAACTCCGCCTTGTACCATGATGTGCGAGACCTTCTAGGGGCCTCTCCCCGAACACTTCTCTGTAAATATAGCCAAATAAATGCTTTCCAGAATCACCAGCGTCGCGCCCACCGGATGAACGAGCGCTTGGCCGTTGAGGCAGCGGAGTAGCGCAAGACGGAGAAATAGGTTGTGCGGCTGCTATGAAAGTGCTTTCTCTGCTACGTGGTGAATATTGGACGCAGAAAACATCGCACGCGACTTACCCCTTCTCTGAGCTTGCGTTTCTCCGCAGCCTCCCTGCATGGTCCAGCGCTGGTTGGTCCGGAGAGTGCGCCATGCAGAGCCCTTTCGAGCGGCCCGTGTACGATCCCACGGTAATCGTGCTTAGCCCTTTGAGGACTTAACTAGATAGGCCTCGCTTGATGAGCGTGGCCACGTGAGTACCAAGCGCGTCTCTGAGCTCTACTGTGGTGACATCCTGGTCACAAGTACAGATGAAAAAGTAACCGAGTTCTCGGAATACTACACCTCTCTTTTTGCTGCCACTTCAAGCACTGCTGAGGATTTTCACGCGTGGTGCTGGTTGTATGATTACTGCCCTCTTAGGATAAGGGCGCGGTAATAAGTAGTCCTTTAAGCTTGAGTTAATTGGAAGTTGAAATTGATCGATTTTCACATTCTAAAACCTAGGGACCTGGCGGCCTCTCAGGGTAGTTTTCACGGCTGCAAATTGGCCTGGCAAGAGCGTTCGGTCGAATGTGCCATACATATCTTTTAAAACGCGCTGTTAGTTCAATTCTTTCGTCTGAGATGCGCTTTACGTTTTTATATATTTGTTCTCAAATGCTATAGGCAGCAGTGCTGCCAAAGTAGGAGAAGGTTGCAAAAAATGAGTTGCCAAAGAACGCTCCAAAGTATTAACATTAGCACATTCAACAATGAAAGCAGGCAGGCGCTTACATTGATCAACTGAGTAAGGGAAATAAGACTTCTGAAATGGTTTAGTCCTGGCGCAATATGGCCTTATATCTTCTTTGTGGTTCAATCTTGACGATCGCTGATACGCAGAAAAGATGTATGATTCACGTGGCAATCCTATTTTATTGTTATACAGCAAGTACAAAAATTTTAACCTGACGATCTGTCTGCTCAACTGTAGCGGCTTTAACTTATGCTGCCGCAACATATTTGTAACTGATGAACATTTGCGATAATTGGATGAAATGAACCTATCTGCATGACGTTAGATGCGCTCCACTTGGTCAATGATTTTGGTATGGTATGGATCCATACCAAAATCCACACCACAGATGCGTACTCTAAGACTGGTCGAATCATAAAGCTATATGCTTCAAGTTTTGTTTGACGGGGAACCTTTTAGTTTCATGTGCAAGTAGCAAAATTTCCTGTATGATTTCGAGCATATATCATTAAGATGCATATCCTAATTAAGAGATTCTGTAATTGTTAGACACAGGTATCTAGTGGAATTGACGATTTATGCATTCATCTCCAATTTTGAAAACGTATTGTAAGGAATCTCTTTTTTGCAATTTTCATTAATGCAGTTGGGGATAAGAGTTAATGGAGAATACCTAAGTAATTTGCGATTAGCTGATGACATTGCCTTAATTGCTGAGTCAGTCAGGAGATGATTTGCAAGGCATGATCAATGAGTTGGACAGGCAGAGCAGAACGGTAGGTTTTAAACTTATTATGCGGAAAACCAATGCAATGTTCAACAGTCTCGCATGGGAACAGCAGTTCACAATTGGCAGCGAGGTGCTGGAAGTGGTAGACAGTGGCCGCTGATGCGGATCATGAGAGGAAATTATGTATAAGCATAAGAATGAGCTGGAGCGAATATGGCAAGTTCTCTCAGATAATGGATGGCATTTTATTATTATCTCTCAAGAAAAAAGCGTATAACAGCTGTGTCTTACCGGTACTCGCCTACGGAGCAGAAACGTGGAGGCTAACGCAAAGGGTGCAGCTTAAGTTAAGGACAACACAGCAAGCCAAGGAAACAAAAATTTTAGGTGTAAAGTTAAAAGACCGGAAGCGGGCAGAGCGGGCGAGAGAAGATAAACGGGTGTTAATGACATCGTAGTCGAAATCAAGAGGAAGAAGTGGGCTTGGGCAGAGCATGTAATACGAAGGCAAGATAACCGCTGATCCTTAAGGGTAACGGAGTGGATTCCAAGAGAAGCCATGCGCAGCAGGGGGCGTCAAAGAACTTGGTGAGCGGATGATATTAAGTTTCTGGGGTTACAGCGGCTACTGGTGGCAAGACATTGTTAATTGGAGAGACATGGGAGAGGCATTTCCCTGCAGTGGGCGTAGTCAGGCTGATGATGATGATGATGATGAAATGACGCAATCATCGGCAAACAATTTCACAGTGATACCTTTATCGACATGTTGAGCAATGTCGTTGAGGCATATGAGAAACAATAGCGGTCCCAGCACTGATCCTTGTGGCACACCGGACAGAGCTTGTAAACACTGGGACTTAATTCCACCGCATCATACAAACTGCCTCCGATTATGTAGGTAAGCTTGCAACCAAATTACAAGCTTGTCTGGCATACGCATTTCTTTTAACCTTTCAATTAGCAAGCTGTGGGGTAAACAGAAATATACCGAAAAATTCCATCTATTCGTGACGGTTTTCAATAGTCAGGCAAAGGTAGTGAATTACGGATAATAGCGTATTGTAGTCGACATATTTTTGCGGAGACCATGCTGAAATTTAAAGAAAAAGTTGATCGATTCAAGATCGTCGGATACATGATGGGCTATTATACGCTCAAGAACCGTGCAACAGTCCATATTAGCGATATAGGTCGGTAGTTTCCAGCGTTTAACCTTTCGCCAGACTTAAAACCTGACACTATTTTGGAAGCTGACTATTCACTAAGCAGGCCGCTGTGATCATCATCATCATCATTCATTATCATTTATTAACCCTTAAGGGTCCCGTAGGGACATTACATAAGGGGGGGGGGTACATAGTGTGCGACGGTCATACATATGGAAAGGCAAACAAAATTGTGAAAACTAGGTAATTTAAAAGAGAAACAAATCAATATAGTCAATGAAAGAAAATGTGAAGAAGAACCACACAGAAATACACACTACAGTAATAGAACGTGTCCAAACAAAGTGTTTGGTCGTTTTACAGTGGATCGTAGCTGACACCGGGTATAGGAAAGTTTTATTATTCTTGAAAATGTTCGATGAGTAGCTGCCTAAAGTTGGAAGGATTAGTCTCAACAACAATGTTTTCGGATAGGTTATTCCAGAATTCAATTGCACAAGGAAGAAACGATTTGTTGAATGCATTGGTGGAGCCGTGCAAGCGTTGTATGCTAGAGGAATTAAATAAGCGGCGAGATGATCGTACCGGAGTGCACAGGAGGTTTTCCTGAAGTGCTGGAAAGTTAAAGTACAATTTTTGGAAGAGGCACAGAATTGAAATTTTTCGGCGAAGCGCTAAAGGTTTCAGACCGAGAGATGATTTCATGACGGTAACACTGAGCCGAGGTTTGTACTGCGAGGTGATGAAACGTGCTGCCCGGTTTTGGATGGCTTCTAGTGAGTCAATCAGGTAGGCCTGGTGAGGGTTCCATATTGTTGAGCCGTATTCAAGTTTGCTGCGAATATATGTTACATATGCTAGTTCTCTGATGGCTGGAGGAGGTATTGAATCCAGTGAGGTATTGAAAATTACGCAAAGGTAGTAAGAAATATCTCGGAGTACCGATGAAGAAACGCGTTAGGAATACCGTCGGTGCCATTTCACTTCTTTGTTTTAATATTTAATGAGAGTGCGCGTATCCCCTCGTGGCTTAAGGCCAAATTCGACATGTTAGAACAAGAAGGATATGCACTGAAATTAGCCTGATAGGCCAAGGTAGAAGCTTGTGTGACCACGCTTTGTAAAGTAGTATTGAATTTAAGGTAACGTGAATATTTCATGCAAAACGTAAAGGCCGTCCATGTGAATTCCTTCTCTTGTGTGCGCTTCCTCATCTGCTGGATTTCTACCTGCTTATCACCATCATCATCATCATCATCGTCAT